>JAVTVY010049398.1:0-22211 GCA_036873755.1 Hanleya hanleyi
AACTATACTTCACAAAAGCAGACTGTGAGAAGCGCTATCTCCGGGCGACCAATTTCCAAGCTTAACTTTCTCCATTCAAGTCATTGTCTGGACTCCAGGGACAGTTTTCTGTACCTATTTCAACGTACTAACATTTTGATTTCGATGAAAGAGCCGTCTAGGACACGAACAAAGGCCAGAAACGTGTTTCCCACGTGCTGCTGACCAAGAAAAAGTGTTTTTTGAAGCTCAAAATCCATTTTTGAATTTTTGGCATGTTGCCAACAGTTGCGTAAATGAGCCTGCACGTTCCACGGAGGGGGGGGGGAGGTGGGATGGCTAGACGGCTGCTAAATGCAACCGTATGGTCTTCAAGATGAAATATGGCTATCGCAATTGCAAAGCCAGCCTAGATATGGAAGCCTTCATAACTGCTTGCAGTTCTAGTTGATGTTATTAAGATGCCGAGCCAGAAGGACGTAAAACCGTTATTTTCAGTCTTTTATTAAAGTTTCCAATTCACTTGGAAGACTTATTAAGGCTGTTTTGATTTTTCTGAATTTTTTAATAATTTTTCAGAATTTTTTAATAATTGTTATTAGGCTTCCGACGAAAGTCGGAAGACTTCTTATTATTGTTCGGATTATTATTCTTATTATTCTTTTTATTCTTATTCTTCTCCGTGATTTTGTGATTGCTAAATGTCAGCAACCACCCGGCCGATCATGCTCATACTTCACACACATATTAGACATGTGGAGATCTAGTGCATATTGAAAATTGGTTGTGATTGGTCGAAGGGTTCAGCGGCCATCTTGGATTTACCCTGCAAAAAAATATTTTTTCAAAGATCTTCTTCTCTGGAACCGCTTGGTCGATTGAGTCGAAATTTGATACACATGATCTATGGATCTGGGGCTCTCAGATTATAATTCAAAAATTTGCTGCGTGAAACAAAATGGCCGCCATTGACCAATCAAAATTGTCGGTTTTTCAACTGACGGATTTTGACGGGAAAAGTGGCTACATATATGCACTCCGATATGACGATCACGAATATGCCATCTATTTTATCGTAGCTCTAATAGTTTTGCCGCTATAGCGGAATCAAAGTTGTCAGATTTTCAAATAATGCCGAAAATCACATAATTTGAGAAGTAATTTTTTTCAATATTACACAAACGACGAGTCGGATTATTCTTAGTTTTGGCGCGCATACTCCTTGTATTAGAAGATGTCATGACAGAGAAATTACATCGTGATCGTTCGAATGGTTTCAGAGGTATCATAGAACGTAAAATTTGAGTAGGTATGAGCATGTCACTGAAACTATACTTCACAAAAGCAGACTGTGAGAAGCGCTATCTCCGGGCGACCAATTTCCAAGCTTAACTTTCTCCATTCAAGTCATTGTCTGGACTCCAGGGACAGTTTTCTGTACCTATTTCAACGTACTAACATTTTGATTTCGATGAAAGAGCCGTCTAGGACACGAACAAAGGCCAGAAACGTGTTTCCCACGTGCTGCTGACCAAGAAAAAGTGTTTTTTGAAGCTCAAAATCCATTTTTGAATTTTTGGCATGTTGCCAACAGTTGAGTAAATGAGGCTGCACGTTCCACGGAGGGGGTGGGGGGGGGGGGGGGGTGGCTAGACGGATGCTAATCGTGCACCGTAAGTATCTGCGCATGAAATATGGCTATCGCAATTGCAAAGACAGCCTAGATATGGAAGCCTTCATAACTGCTTGCAGTTCTAGTTATTATTATTATTATTATTGTTTTTTTTCCGCCAGATTTTGTACCGTTCGTACAGTCAACACCGATTCACCGATGTAGTTGAAACTTCACCTGGTGATTGGGCCAGATGGGAACTGATGCATATCCCCCAATGAAGCCGATTGGCCAAAAGCTTCGGCGGCCATCTTGGATTTAACTGAAAATTTTTGACAATTTTGAAAATCTTCTCCTCCTGAACAGCTTAACCGATTGTCGCGAAACTTGGCACACATGTTCGATAGATTCAGGGCTCTCAAATTTGTATTCGAAAATTTGTTCCGTAAAACAAAATGGCCGCCATTGACCAATCAAAATTGTCGAATTTCCAAATAAAGGATTTGGATGGGAAAAGTGACTGCATATATGCATTGTCGTATGGCGATCACGAATATGCAAAAATCATGCTCCTAGGTCACGTGGTTTGGCCGCCATCTTGAATTTTGTCAAAAATGAGACTCATCTTGTACCGGCTATAACTCTGGAACTATGGGTGGTACAACCTTGCAGTTTGTTGCATTATATTGTCCAGGAGCAGCTCTTTGGAAAGTGTGTCAACGGTTTGTACCTAGCTTCAATAGTTTTCCCGCTATTCTCAATCGAAGTTCACCCAAATTGGTCAATTATCAGATTTTCAAGCAACGGATTTCGATAGCGGAAGTGACTATATGTATGTTATGGGACTCGCCAATGCAGAATATGACGGATTCGTGGTGGTTGAGCCTATTAGATCTAATGCATATCCAAAGAAGAAGCCGATTGGTCGAAATGTTCGGCGGCCATCTTGGATTTTCCCTAAAGCACTCTAAGATCTTCTTCTCTGGAACCGCAATAGTTACGAACTTCTAATTTGGTGCCCTTTACTTCCAATGCTGTGTTCTTTCGTTGACAATGACTCCGTACCGGGAACAGTAATTGTGGAAAACTTGAACAGTTACGAGAGAGCCGTTAGTTTGACATAATACAGGGTAGACAGAGGGTTAGCGATCCAGCGATCCTGGTATTCGTAAACAAAAAAGGTGAATATTTTGATTCATCGGAAGTGCGCGCGTCTGTCTTCAAATACGCGCGAGTGTTCCTCTCACGGCTGCAGCGTAGGAACTTAGCTGCTCGGCAGGGATATCATTTAGGTGTCGATGATTAAAGTCCCTGAAACGAGGGAGTATTTGATGTCGCCGTTTACGTGGAATGTTCCCAGTTGAAGCACGAATGGGCGGGTGCAAACAAGGTAGACATTTCATTACCAATTTGGGAACAATACCCAGTCGACTAAAATCGCGCGCCAAAATACGTAATTGAAACGGCATCTCTGCCACTGTATCTTGTCGTTGTTTGTTTCACACGATTCGTGGCTGAAGTTTCTGGAACAGGTCACCAATTTTGATTGAGGGGATATATATATGTATGTGTGTTTGGAATTGACAGTAAGAATGCATTCGCGTTGTTGCAGGGGCAGGCATACAATTTCCGCCCCCAATTAGCATGCTGTTTGAAGTATGTTGATGTACATGGACGCAATTAGTATTGAGCGACATAAATTCAGTGCCCAGATACAGCGGACTCATACAGAAAACCATAGACTTTCAATAGTTTATCTTTTAGCAATTGTTTGGATAACAGCGCATAAGGATGAAAGTTCACACTCGACCTAAGGCGCTCGCAATCTTGACAAATTAAACTTTCCGGAGAATGTGTAGTATATATAATGGAAATCTTGGCCCCTACATTGCCGCTCGCGGCTATATTTATTATTATTATTATTATTGTTTTTTTTCCGCCAGATTTTGTACCGTTCGTACAGTCAACACCGATTCACCGATGTAGTTGAAACTTCACCTGGTGATTGGGCCAGATGGGAACTGATGCATATCCCCCAATGAAGCCGATTGGCCAAAAGCTTCGGCGGCCATCTTGGATTTAACTGAAAATTTTTGACAATTTTGAAAATCTTCTCCTCCTGAACAGCTTAACCGATTGTCGCGAAACTTGGCACACATGTTCGATAGATTCAGGGCTCTCAAATTTGTATTCGAAAATTTGTTCCGTAAAACAAAATGGCCGCCATTGACCAATCAAAATTGTAGAATTTCCAAATAAAGGATTTGGATGGGAAAAGTGACTGCATATATGCATTGTCGTATGGCGATCACGAATATGCAAAAATCATGCTCCTAGGTCACGTGGTTTGGCCGCCATCTTGAATTTTGTCAAAAATGAGACTCATCTTGTACCGGCTATAACTCTGGAACTATGGGTGGTACAACCTTGCAGTTTGTTGCATTATATTGTCCAGGAGCAGCTCTTTGGAAAGTGTGTCAACGATTTGTACCTAGCTTCAATAGTTTTCCCGCTATTCTCAATCGAAGTTCACCCAAATTGGTCAATTATCAGATTTTCAAGCAACGGATTTCGATAGCGGAAGTGACTATATGTATGTTATGGGACTCGCCAATGCAGAATATGACGGATTCGTGGTGGTTGAGCCTATTAGATCTAATGCATATCCAAAGAAGAAGCCGATTGGTCGAAATGTTCGGCGGCCATCTTGGATTTTCCCTAAAGCACTCTAAGATCTTCTTCTCTGGAACCGCAATAGTTACGAACTTCTAATTTGGTGCCCTTTACTTCCAATGCTGTGTTCTTTCGTTGACAATGACTCCGTACCGGGAACAGTAATTGTGGAAAACTTGAACAGTTACGAGAGAGCCGTTAGTTTGACATAATACAGGGTAGACAGAGGGTTAGCGATCCAGCGATCCTGGTATTCGTAAACAAAAAAGGTGAATATTTTGATTCATCGGAAGTGCGCGCGTCTGTCTTCAAATACGCGCGAGTGTTCCTCTCACGGCGGGCGCAGTGAAATAGCTGAGCTGGGCAGGGATGGCATTTAGGTGTCGAAGATTAAAGTCCGTAAAACGAGGGAGTATTTGATGTCGCCGTTTACGTGGAATGTTCCCAGATGAACCACGGATGGACGGTGCAAACGAGGTAGGCATTCGTTTACTAATTTTAGAACAATACCCAGTCGACTAAAATCGCGCGCCAAAATACGTAATTGAAACGACATCTCTGCAACTGTTCTTGTTTCACGCGATCTGTGGATACTAGACTGAAGTGTCTGGTACAGGTCACCAGTTTTGATTGAGGGAATATATATATGTATGTGTGTTTGGAACTGACAGTAAGAATGCATTCGCGTTGTTGCAGGCAGGCATACAATTTCCGCCCCCAATTAGCATGCTGTTTGAAGTATGTTGATGTACATGGACGCAATTAGTATTGAGCGACATAAATTCAGTGCCCAGATACAGCGGACTCATACAGAAAACCATAGACTTTCAATAGTTTATCTTTTAGCAATTGTTTGGATAACAGCGCATAAGGATGAAAGTTCACACTCGACCTAAGGCGCTCGCAATCTTGACAAATTAAACTTTCCGGAAAATGTGTAGTATATATAATGGAAATCTTGGCCCCTACATTGCCGCTCGCGGCTATATTTTTTTTTTTATTATTATTATTTATAAACGCAAACGCTGCATTCTGGTTTATGCTTTGATAAGGACGCGAAGGAATTATGTAAGCGTGAATTGCCTTATCTTCTGATACACAATGGAATGTGAAAAAAAAAATCACGCGCAAAAGGGGGTACGCCCTCCCCTCCCCCCACCCCAGCCACGGGCAGGCCAGTGGGCTGATTTGATTCAGTAGAAAGCCAAATTAGTAAATTGATCAGAACATGGAATGCACCAGACTTCGCGAAAGGATTTGGGGCGTGCCCATCTCAGTCTGGGCCGAACTCATGGCCGGGCTGTAACAATTTCGCCGAGGTCTGTGCCTTGCCGTCAGTGCGTTCCATGTGCATGGATGGTACAAAATATTTACAAATGCACAGCGACTTAACATAAAAGCCAATGTGGTTGATTCATAAAAGTGATATTTCCGCTTTTTGGCACTTTATACTTTGTCAAATTATGCGAACAGCTTTTCCTTTTCCTAGTACTTCATACACGGTCGAAAACATGCCCTGTTGATCGGGCTATCGATCTGACATTACATGATTGCGTTCCGAATCTGATAAGTTTTCTTACCTTGACATGCCTTTTCTCGGAGGATCCCCGTCTGTCTTCGTCTCCTAATCCATTTTCGTCCACACCAAACTTGAAAATCGTCGGTACCGCGTCTGCTCGCAATCACACTTTACCCGGTGACAGTCCAAATGATTTGGCAATGGCTGGGGGCGTCGCAAAGCACCATGGCTCGAAATGCGCGGAGCACAGGGCATCTCTCTCAGTTCCTGTTCCTTGGGGAACAGGTGAAAACTGAAAGAACCCTCACTTCGATTACAACAATTTATAGCAGCACAGCATACCATGGTCTTCACATATGACGTGAAAACAGCTGGAGTTGACAGCTGGTCTGATGTGACGTAACGAATCAGGGGAGATAAGCCATGCCATATCTGAAGAGGACAATATCCCCCAGTCCTGGGTTCATTTTTGCCTTGTTAGTTTACATTTATTTAAAAGCACTGCTGAGCTGATAAGTTGTTTACTTATTGACATGGGCTTTATAAATACACTTGGATTAAATTGTGAAATCATTATAACGATTATGAAAACCTTTGCATTTCAATAAGGTAATTCAAGTTACCCACAAATTGCAATTGCAAAAGTTACCCACAAACATTCATTTAAAAATCTTTATATTTATGGTAACTGTGGTCGGCTCTTGCTCAAGGAATTTCACCAATGAGAGAGGATTCGATCTGCTCCCCTTTGAGGTGTGACTCACCAAAAACACATGGTATACACTCGGTCAGTGACCTTGCCCATGTTCACAAGGTCATTGGGTACACTGTCCTTTCATTATTCAGCTGAAATTGTGTAAGTTTGAAAGTTTCTAACCCAATTTGAATATATCAATGCAGCACAGTCTTCCAAGAAAGAAGTTTTGGTCCAATGCACCTGTAAATACTTCTGTAAAGATTTCACAGTATATACATGTATGTACCTGTATACATACAGCCAAGTCTAACAGCTGGTATTGTCCCTAACAGGCAGCTATCTTATTCTTATACTCTTACTTCTAGATAAACCTAATAGTTTAGTTGTATATCTATTCTTAAGATTTGTTAATCATGTTAATGTTATCACTGTGAAGGGTGCACACCACACTGTGGCATGTACAGGGTTATATTGTTGGAGATCTACATGTAATGTGTACAAGAACATTAGTTTGGTTGACACCATGTTTGTGGTATGTACTGTTATTTTTTTCCTTGAAAAATTTACATTGTCCTTTTATTTATTTATTTATTTAAATTCGACACCAAACAGGCACAGTGTGCCCACTTGGGTGCTCTTGTTTTTCATATGTACAGATTGATAAAGTTTTATGGGAATCTGCTGGATTCCCACAAATTATTTTGCGGGAATGCTGAAGGGAATCGGATTCCCGTGGAAAAACAAGCCCTGGAAACATTGAATGATACATGTGTGATTGTCTGTTAAAGTCTGTCGATGGAGTGAGCCATGACAAAATTTAATCAAAATCCCCAATTTTCATCTTCATACACAACTCGAATTCGCCTTGATAGATCAGCCCACCTGGTTCCTGTTGCTTCAATGCATTTTTCTGTGAAGCAAAAGGAAGTTGATAATATGATGTCTACAGTTCAGACCAGCTGAAAGGTTAGTGTTGGCGCACCAACGGCGCGCAAACGAAGCGCACCAACACAAAGGTATAGCGCGCCAATGCCCATGATTATCGGCTGGCCATTGTTTCTAACTCTGTTGAATGTAGTCCGTCGACATGATTGAACACAGGCCGCGCGCTATCAGCACGGTCAGACAATGGCTGGAAGCGAGCTGCAGGAGTAAGAGCCCGCTAGTGAGGTCTTTGTTAGTGAGCGATCGTTCACGCAAGAGAGCTCAAGAAAATCAGTTGGGAGTCCACGTGGCGTTAATCGGCACGAAGCTAACTGTTTGCACAGAATTTCTGCCTGTAATTCATACCTATTAAATAACATCAGGTATATGAATTTGTGTTACCGGCGAACACGTGTACCTCGATCAAGCGTATTTGCATTCCATCTAAAAAATTGTAAAAGGAAATAGATTTAAGATTTATTTTAATCATAAACACTGCTTGCAAAATGGATTGTAATTTGTGCTTCATCGGACACCTGCTTTCAAAGTTGACCCAGACTTGCGCGTCTCACGGAATAGCGTTTCTGGTATTAACATGATTAAAGAATGGGTATTTGTTTATTGGAAGTTTCATCTTACGGCCGCTTCTCATACAGATGCGCAAGTTCAAGTCATTCGTTTTTATATATTCAAAAATTCTTGCAAATTGTGTTAATTTTGACCATTCAAGAGTAAATGCCCGAGATTTTACTACCGGATTTTGCAGTGTATAAATATTTAATCAGTGGGACAAGAACCGATGAAACGAATTATGTAATACCCGTACCTTTTTACTAGAAATCGGTTGATTGATTTGATTGAAGTCTGGTAATCCCTTTCTGAGGATTTGTCACCAATAAAACAGAACTCACTCCTCTGTGAAATAGATCAACCCTCATGAAATCTGGCGTCTACACACAACCCAGCTATCCAGACGAACTTTGGTACAAGTGTTGGATGCTGTCTGAACATGCTTAAAGATGTAATCAGCCTCAAATCTGGGCTGAAATGAATGTCTCTCAAACTCTGCGAAAGTGACATATGTTACAACAGGTACAAAATGAAACACATTTGACCACAAGAAATGAAACTTGTTTCTACCATTCACGAGAAAATAGAAGGAGTTGATCTTTAAAAATAAACGGCATGGCATGCCGTTTATTTTTCCACGGCCGTGTCAACAAGCGTATTCACGTATGGTGCATTGTACCAACGTATGCTGTGCGACATTACCGAACCGTAGGCACGAGCCATGACGTTATCTCATGGCTGCAGCTGTGCAGCATTCAAATTGGTGAGCGTCGCTATGTCACTCATACGTCACGTAGTGACGTCATTTTCCTCTCCGCGTACAACACACATTCAATGGCGAGATAGAAAAGCCGTCCAACCGGGCAGAGTTACAAATTTCTCTTACAAGATATTCTTGTATTCTTTGTATATGACGATCCCACTATCACCAAATATAATACATATGATGCTTTAGTAATATTCAATGCTGAAAAAACGCTCAGAAGAGAGTTTACAAAATGCATCCATTTTGAGGCTGATTACATCTTTAATATAGCCCCGCGCGACCAGTTTGACCCTACGTGGCTTTTCGCGGGAAAATGAGAACACGTGTTTGAAATCTTGCAACATATTACTGTGCAGAAGTTATATTTTACTGAACCGACAGTATGATTTGGCAGGAAGAAGACCGACTGATGGGAAAATCTTTCACTTGAAGTTATTACTATATTACTAAGAAAACAGTACAGTCGACGGCAGTTCAATACGATTTCACTTGAGTACATGTACGTATATCATCGCAGGTTATTCATGCACAAATACATGAATGTACATGTTTAAAGTCTGCGGCGTATTCGTTTTGATCAAATGATAGATGAAACGAATTAGTATGAGGACAATCCGTCTGGGATTAATCTGTTATTATTTTGTTGTTTTTATCTAGCCCTGCCGCTGTAATGTTAATACATCCCACTATAGTATAATAAATACTGGTCCGAGGGGGCCACACCTGCAATAAAACTGGTGAAAACCCAGACTCCTACTTGCCCGTTTTGTTTTTCTAGTATTCATTGTTTAGTATCTGCGGGTGCAAGTTTCGGGTTATTTTAGGTCGAAAATTCTTATTTCTGACCAGCGAAACCCTCATCAGGGAGCCTATACGCATTGACCGTTAGACCTAGATTTCATATGTGTTAATGTATACTTCCTGTCGAACAGTATAACGGATGTTATATTGTCAGCAAGAAAACAACACTGTAAAGATTAATCATCTCGTTAAGTTTGGCGTAAACAAGTGGAGAATATAAACATAATAGTGCATTCTCTCTCTGACGGGGTAAAGCGATATCCCACTTTCGTCCAACAAAATGCGCGTCTGCGTCTCGTTTGAAAAGAAATGAAATGGCATTAACTTATTGTTTAGGTAGAAATCTCTGTTATTGTTTCGTTTTTATACGCCTTCGCCCGCCAAAAGGCGGACGTATTATGTGATGGCGGTTTCCGTCCGTGTGTCCGTCCGTCCGTCCGTCCGTCCCTCGTGTCCGGTCTATATCTGGGACAGTTTTCTATCTACAGTTCTAATTTTTGGTGAGTGGATACCCTACGGGGAGACGATGTGTCGCGTACCAAAATCAAGGTCGAGGTAAGAGGTCATAGGTCACTGGCCTCAACAACAGGAAAGCACTGAAGTGTTCGTGTCCGGTCTATATCTGTGAACGTTTTCTATCCACAGTTGCAATTTTTTGTGAGTGGATACACTAGGTGAAGACGATGTGTCGTGTACCAAAATTGAGGTCGAGGTCAGAGGTCAAAGGTCACTGTTGCCTAAAATCATGAAATCATTGATGATTGACAGTTTTCTATCTACAGTTCTAATTTTTGGTGAGTGGATGCCCTAGGGGGAAATGATGTGTTGCATACCAAATGTAGGTCGAGGTCAGAGGTCAAAGGTCAGTGTGACCGAAAAATCAGGAAATCATTAAAAATTTCAAATTTTTAGCCCACCATCACCAGATGGTGGGCTATTCAAATCACTTTTCGTCCGTGGTCCGTCGTCCGTCAGTCCGTCCGTCCGTCCGTCCGTAAACAATTCTTGTTATCGCGATTTCTCAGGAACTACTTTATGGATCTTTCTCAAATTTGGTACACAGGTTCCCCTTGGGGTCTAGTTGTGCAAGATACCTTTTTGGTCCGATTCGAAAATCCAATATGGCCACCAGGCAGCCATCTTGGATTTCCCCATGAAACCTTGTTATCGCGATTTCTCAGGAACTACTGCATGGATCTTTCTCAAATTTGGTACACAGGTTCCCCTTGGGGTCTAGTTTGTGCAAGATACCTTTTGAGGTCCGAATTCGAAAATCCAATATGGCCACCAGGCAGCCATCTTGGATTTCCCCATGAAACCTTGTTATCGTGATTTCTCAGGAACTACTGCATGGATCTTTCTCAAATTTGGTACACAGGTTCCCCTTGGGGTCTAGTTGTGCAAGATACCCTTTTTGGTCCGATTTGAAAATCCAATATGGCCACCAGGCAGCCATCTTGGCTTTCTCTATGAAACCTTGTTATCGTGATTTCTCAGGAACTACTGCATGGATCTTTCTCAAATTTGGTACACAGGTTCCCTTTCGGATCTAGTTGTGCAAGATACCTTTTCTGGTCCGATTCGAAAATCCAATATGGCCACCAGGCAACCATCTTGGATTTCCCCATGAAACTTTGTTATCGTCATTTCTCAGGAAGTACTGCATGGTTCTCAAATTTGGTACACAGGTTCCCCTTAGGGTCTAGTTGTGCAAGATACCTTTTTTGGTCCGATTCGAAAATCCAATATGGCCACCAGGCAGTCATCTTGGATTTCCCCATGAAACCATGTTATCGCGATTTCTCAGGAAGTACTGCATGGATCTTTCTCAAATTTGGTACACAGGTTTCCCCATGAAGGCAGCCTTGGGGTTCCCCTTGGGGTCTAGTTGTGCAAGATACCCTTTTTGGTCCGATTTGAAAATCCAATATGGCCACCAGGCAGCCATCTTGGATTTCTCCATGAAACCTTGTTATCGTGATTTCTCAGGAACTACTGCATGGATCTTTCTCAAATTTGGTACACAGGTTCCCTTTCGGGTCTAGTTGTGCAAGATACCTTTTCTGGTCCGATTCGAAAATCCAATATGGCCACCAGGCAGCCATCTTGGATTTCCCCATGAAACTTTATCGTCATTTCTCAGGAACTACTGCATGGATCTTTCTCAAATTTCGTACACAGGTTCCCCTTGGGGTCTAGTTGTGCAAGATACCTTTTTTGGTCCGATTCGAAAATCCAATATGGCCACCAGCCAGTCATCTTGGATTTCCCCATGAAACCTTGTTATCGCGATTTCTCAGGAAGTACTGCATGGATCTTTCTCAAATTTGGTACACAGGTTCCCCTTGGGGTCTAGTTGTGCAAGATACCTTTTCTGGTCCGATTCGAAAATTCAATATGGCCACCAGGCAGCCATCTTGGATTTCCCCATGAAACCTTGTTATCGCGGTTTCTCAGGAACTACTCCATGGATCTTTCTCAAGTTTGGTACACAGGTTCCCCTTGGGGTCTAGTTGTGCAAGATACCTTTTGGTCCGATTCGAAAATCCAATATGGCCACCAGGCAGCCATCTTGGATTTCCCCATGAAACTTTGTTATCGTGATTTCTCAGGAAGTACTGCATGGATCTTTCTCAAATTTGGTACACAGGTTCCCCTTAGGGTCTAGTTGTGCAAGATACCTTTTTTGGTCCGATTCGAAAATCCAATATGGCCACCAGGCAGTCATCTTGGATTTCCCCATGAAACCATGTTATCGCGATTTCTCAGGAACTACTGCATGGATCTTCCTCAAATTTGGTACACAGGTTTCCCCATGAAGGCAGCCTTGGGGTTCCCCTTTGGGTCTAGTTGTGCAAGATACCCTTTTTGGTCCGATTTGAAAATCTAATATGGCCACCAGGCAGCCATCTTGGATTTCTTCATGAAACCTTGTTATCGTGATTTCTCAGGAACTACTGCATGGATCTTTCTCATATTTGGTACACAGGTTCCCTTTCGGGTCTAGTTGTGCAAGATACCTTTTCTGGTCCGATTCGAAAATCCAATATGGCCACCAGGCAGACATCTTGGATTTCCCCATGAAACTTTATCGTCATTTCTCAGGAAGTACTGCATGGATCTTTCTCAAATTTGGTACACAGGTTCCCCTTGGGGTCTAGTTGTGCAAGATACCTTTTCTGGTCCGATTCGAAAATTCAATATGGCCACCAGGCAGCCATCTTGGATTTCCCCATGAAACCTTGTTATCGCGGTTTCTCAGGAACTACTCCATGGATCTTTCTCAAGTTTGGTACACAGGTTCCCCTTGGGGTCTAGTTGTGCAAGATACCTTTTTAGGTCCGATTCGAAAATCCAATATGGCCACCAGGCAGCCATCTTGGATTTCTCCATGAAACCTTGTTATCGTGATTTCTCAGGAACTACTGCATGGATCTTTCTCAAATTTGGTACACAGGTTCCCTTTCGGGTCTAGTTGTGCAAGATACCTTTTCTGGTCCTATTCGAAAATCCAATATGGCCACCAGGCAGCCATCTTGGATTTCCCCATGAAACCCTGTTATCGCGATTTCTCAGGAACTACTGCATGGGTCTTTCTCAAATTTGGTACACAGGTTCCCCTTGGGGTCTAGTTGTGGAAGATACCTTTTCTGGTCCGATTCGAAAATCCAATATGGCCACCAGGCAGCCATCTTGGATTTCCCCATGAAACTTTATCGTCATTTCTCAGGAAGTACTGCATGGATCTTTTTCAAATTTGGTACACAGGTTCCCCTTGGGTCTAGTTGTGCAAGATACCTTTTTCGGTCCGAATCGAAAATCCAATATGACCACAAGGCAGCCATCTTGGATTTCCCCACGAAACCTTGTTATCGCGATTTCTCAGGAACTACTGCATGGATCTTTCTCACATTTGGTACACAGGTTCCCCTTGGGGTCTAGTTGTGCAAGATACCTTTTTTGGTCCGATTCGAAAATCCAATATGCCACAAGGCGGCCATCTTGAATTTCCCCTTGAAACATTGTTATCGTGAATTCTCAGGAAATATTTCATGGATATTTCTGAAATTTGATACACAGGTCCCACATGGGGCCTAGTAGTGCAAGATACCTTTTTTGCATGGTCGAATTCGAAAATCCAAGTTACGCTTCAAATTAATACAGTATTCTCGAGTTGTGACATTGCATCACAAGAGTCGGCAGATGAAACGGTGGGGCATATTCTATATATTGACTATAGAGAATATCCATACCTTCACCCTCCATATCAAGGAGTTCAAATAATTCGGAATTAAAATGTATTTCTTCAAATTTTAAATCAGTTTTCTTCAGTCCATGCAGTGGCAAGTGAACTGCTCCACCCTTTCGTCTGCCGACGGGTCGGCTACATGAAGGGACGTCACTTTTGTGACTCAATGTCACAACTCGACAACTGTAGACTACTGCATGTTTCGATCCAAAGGAGATAATCAGGATTTCGAAGTTTCAACATTACTGCGCGGACCGGATCCCTTCAGTATTAAAGGAGTACTTACCTTATTTTATATTTGTTCTTGTTACAAAGGTTAGACTCTTAAAGAAATATAACCAACTATTTTACTGTCGTTGAGGGCGATGACCTATTATTTTTATTACAATTTGTGGAGCCATGTTTCCGCTTTGAGGTCGACGTGGGCGCCGCCATGTTGCCTGCGGGATGACGTGACTGATGACGTCAGAATTCAGGACAACGTCACGGCTAACGCTTTATCCAGGGCCGTTCAAACTACGGACATTTGAATTCTGAGTTTTAATTCAAGAGAACAACTGGCTCTGCAAATCCCACGGGGGTGATTGTTAAAAACAAATTGGTTTAGGTTATCTCCGCTCACTGAAAAATTTCTTACCCAGGTTTTTCAACTGAGACATACCCGATTCAATCTGGACAAAATTTGAAGCTGAGCGGTGAACTAAAAGAATATCCTCTGCAACTGTCTACTGATTCGAGTTGAACGACGATGCTTCTAAGTTCGTAAACATTTTCATGATTACACTTGAACTACTGAAATCGTCAGTGAATTTACTGGGTTCCTTCTCGTGCGGGCATGATCATCACGATCAACCTTAAATCTCCATGACGTTGAGACGTTTTTAGATGAGTATACACTCACTTCCGCTCATCTAAAAACGTCACGCAGTGGTGCAATGGCGGCGCCCAGTGCACGCCGTGGCGAGTGACAAAATATTCAATATTTCTTTTATTTCGCATTCTATCAACTTAAGTTTTATATAATAAGGTTTGGAATAGGACTGCTGATAAATATAATCACACTCAAAAATAAGTACTCCTTTAAGTATTGTACCATCTTACTATTTTCGAGCATGGTATCTTTAAAGAGATATCTGAAACTAGCCCAGTAAACAGAACAGAATTAGCATTCTTTCCTAATTATAAAATCTTAAGTATGTTTCATCGCTCATGCCAAAGTGTCAAAGAGATTGGTCCTCGGCCCCAGTACCCAATGATGACACGTGCAAAAAAATAAATAAAAAAATACTACAAAACAAAGGCGAAGGATCCTCCGTACATTCACTTTCAGACTAACTTTGCTCAATTCTCTTGTATTATAACAACCGACATAAGTACAGTTTCTAGAAATCTTGAAACTCCTGAAACTTAGATTATATCTTGGTGTTTTTCAGTCTCCCTTTTCCGATCTTTTTCGCTCGGGTTCGAAATTCTGTAAACCAAATTACAAATCAATCGTTTGTTCTTAGTAACAATGGACAAAAATATCCTCTAGTCATTAGCTTACAATTATCGGACAATGGTGGGCGCCAAGATCCTTCAGGATCTCTCGTTTGTGAGGGGATTTAACCCTTTCGTACTTATACCGCCCAAAACCGGCCGGCACCGTATATACCCATAACGGCCGAAACCGGCTGCAATTGACCACCACGTGAAAAAAATCACCGCACAGTAAAATGTTCGTCAAGTGAGGGTCGTCGGTAGTCCACATCGTTGGACAAGGAAATAGTCGACAATATACCTTCAAATTTTATTGTAAATCATGCAATAAACGTATAACAAGTTTATTTTATTGAAGACGTACCTTCCTTGTGGTGAAAACTGAGAAAATTTGACCATTTGCCGTTTCAAAATCCCATTTCCCACGGTAGAATGTTAGAGATATTGGTCTCATGTTAAAGGTCATTTTCGGCTCTTTCGATCTATGATGAGTGATTTGATTGGATAGGATTGAATAACGAAGGATTTGATTGGATAGAGATGTCATCATTCTTCGATACCGTGACCAAATTGACCTCGACCGGGCTCTGTTAGTATCGCGAAGCCGATTAGTTGAGAATGCGGTCATCGTGTGAGACAATGGCAGCGATTGGCCGGATGTGTGTCTGTGTGTCGGTGTTCAGTGCGTCGGAAAGAAAATGGCGCAGTTGGAAAGTTTAGCGAGCTGACTGAAATAAAGCGTTCCTCGGATTTATATGTGGGATTAAAACCCACAGGAATGATGTACTGGTATTTTAGCACGATCGTCCGGTTGAAATGGGCGATCGTGATGAGATTTTTTTATGAAAACTCTCATTTGGCTGGGACATGCTAACGCACGGTATGTTGCCGAAATCAATTTTGTTTGTTTATTTATTTTTTCCGCCTGGTCTGATTCTATTTTAGACACAAATGGGCAGATATTTTGAAAGACAGATTAATTCAAGAATGGGCTTTCTGAAAATATATATATTTATTTATTTCTTGCTTTAAAAAAGAGGGTCCATAACAAAATCCCCTCGCATGCATTTATCCGAACATACAAGGCTGACAAATGAGACTATCAGCAAGTAGCAAAGGGTTAATAGGGGGTCATGAAGTGTCGCATACCAAAAAATAGGTCAAGGTCGAAGGTCAAAGGTCACTGTGATCCCAAAATCAGGAAATTATTAAAAATAACATTTTTTTGTGTCAGTAGATACATTAGTGGGGCACGATGTGTCACCTACCAAAATGTAGGTCAAAGTCAAGGTCACTGTGACCCCAAAGTCGTGAAATTGTTAAAAATCATGATTTTTTGAGTCCATTGAGAAATTACAGGTAGCCATTTTGTCATGTACCAAAATTTAGGTCCAGGTCAATAGACAAGGTCACTTTGACCCCAGAATCAAGGTCAAAGGTCAGTGTGACCTAAAAATCAGGAAATCATTAAAAATTACTAATTGTTTGTGAATGGATTCAATAGGGGGAAATGAAGTGTCGCATACCAAAAATTAGGTCACGGTCAAAGGTCACTGTGACCCCAAAATCAGGAAATTATTAAAAATAACATTTTTTTGTGTCAGTAGATACATTAGGGGGACACGATGTGTCACATACCAAAATGTAAGTCAAGGTCAAAGGTCAAGGTCACTGTGACCCCAAAATCATGAAATTGTTAAAAATCATGATTATTTGTGTCCATTGAGAAATTACGGGGAGACGGTTTGTCAAGTACCAAAATTTAGGTCAAGGTCAATAGTGTAGGTCACTGTGACCCCCAAAATCATGAAATTCATAAAAATCATGATTTTTTTGTGTCCATTGATACATTAATTGAGGGAAGACGATGTGTCGTGTACCAAAATTTAGGTCGAGGTCACCGTGACCCCAAAATCAAGAAATCATTAAAAGTCACATTTTCATATGCCTGTCGAAGACGAAGTCGTGTAATGCGATGTTGCGTTCTGTCCATTCATCCAGGGATTCATAGAAGTCCAAAATTTTGCCACCGGATACTGAAATTTCAGTATTTTTTTTTACCTCAATTGAGTTTTTATCAGTTTTTGCCACCGGCGTCCTGATTGCTATTGAGTTTTTTGTGTTTTTGCCGCCGCCATATTTAATGGTTCGGAGATAGAGTTTAAAGCTTAGAATAAAGTAATATAACCTCAAATTTGACATAATCATTGAACTGTCTTAATTTATTTGAACAAGAATAGAATATTCTATCACCACAAAGTCAGCCTTCTAGGGGTGCAGTCTATCGGAGATGGCTCATTTCCCATCCCCTACCGACAACTGCACCCCAATTACTAGCATTGTTTCAGTTATGAAAATATTTTTGTCAATTTAAATAATCCATATCCTTCCTAAATTGGAATGAGCGAGATATGAATTGCGATATTTAATCCCAATCAGGGGTTTTCCCTGAAATGTTGAACAGGCCTCGAAATAAGACAGCACGGGGTGATAAAAAAATTGATCCCCTGATTTTTGGTCCAGGTGATCAATTTTTTGATCTCCTAGTTGATCAACCACGTAAGCAATCGATCACCTGAATCGATCACCTAAAACTAGAGATTTCATGTCAAGTCTGTCAAGTCGTTGAAATTGACAAATAAAATGAAATAATGCATGTTATTTAATGCATGATACATTAATTTGAACCCCTGAACATACATTCGGAATATATTTGGCATTTTACAGCCGTAGAAATATTTAGGAAACGCAAATTTGGCAAAAATATTGTACCGTAAAACTCACTTAAGAAATTGTATCACTTTCAGATTACTAACGATGGGCGGTCTGTTTTGCTTCATTCCGACTAAATAACTCGTCTAAAATCTTATAGATGTCACGATATGTATTCCTGATTACACTTAGGATAAAGAATACTGAACATTTATTCAACATTCGGTAAAAATCCTGTTGTTTACGCGACGCGTGGTTTCGGATTCTGTCTAATTCGACCACCGCGCATGCGTACGCAAGCGATATTTATGGTTGACCAATCAGAAAGACGGGTTACGTCAGGTGATTAGGTTTTCGCGGGGTTGAATGAAAAGACTTTAAAACACATGACCATTTTACCCAATAACATCGACGCATTTCTACTACAGTACGTGACCCAAATGCTAAGTGTGTAATGGAAACACGAGTTGTTGCCCTTCAATTTTTTTTATCTCGAACGTGGAGAATGTGTTCCTGTAAACGATCTTGTAAACAAGGTGCGTTTTTACTCGTTTTTAATGAACTTTTCTGAATAAATGACGCGCGTACGTCTACAAAAAATTTTAAATGGATTTGTTGGTCGAATTACGAGTTTTAGCATTCACTGGAATTGAGTTTATAGCTGAGAAATTGAATATTTACTGTGCTAAACGCACACACTTCAGTTTTTTACAGTCCGAATTGAGTTTCCTAGTGAATTTTGCCACCGAATACCGGTGGCAAAAACCGACGTGTATGAATCCCTGTCATCCGTTAACATTTGTTGTCCATGCGATATCTCTAGTTTCAAGGTATGTATTGGTACCAAACTTTGAGTATACCTTACTCGCATGGCAAAGAGGAGCCATACATTTTGAGATCAATTTGTCAAAGGTCAAGGTCACAATCCCCCAAAACTGAATCCAGTTCAGCTGACTATGTGTTATATGTAGGTTGGAATATTCAGAGTTCTCTCCCATACATGTACATGGCATTTATCCTGTGGAGTTGTCTCTCATGTTTGAAACGGGTACATTTAGTTAAACTGTTGTGAAATTAAAACCATACATTTACTAATTTAACGGGGAGAGGGGTCCTTTATGAACTTCATGTACCTGTTTATTAACTCAAGAACAAATATTTACTTCATCACTTCTTTCTTCATCAGGACTGCACAAATTGAAAATTCTGTGTAACCCAGGCCTTGTGATTTGAGGCGCGCGATCGCGCACGCGCACCATAACGCGCCTGAAGAGGCACTGAGGTGCGTTTTGAACGTGCGCCTTATACTTTATGATCCCCTTCAAAATTTTGCTATGTCAAATTTTGACACGAATCCGCGAATTCATTCCCGTGAAGATTCGCCTGACAGGGCATTCGGGCGAATCTAAACGGATTCACGTAGATTTGAACGTAAAATTAAACATTACCGGTTGAAAACTTACGATTGAGCCCCGTCCGCCGATCGTCAACACACGCTGTCGAAAACTGGGCTCTATATCATCTTATCTATTGCCATGTGCCAGTCCGAGTCTATATGTAAGCTGATCTGTCGAGCGTTTTCATTGGCTCGTTCACGGCAGCCTGCCAATCGCTATCATTGAAACAAGTGTCAAGGGCCAACTTGATTGAAAACGAGATGGTGAAATGGCAACTGACACAGGGCCTAAAAACGTGGAAACAAATTAGAAAAACAGCCCTGTGTCAGTGGGAAAGGAGCCTGAGGGATAACTTTGCATTCCTTTTAACAATGCTGGCAATAAGGTGGTACTGGCCTTTTGCAAAGTGTGACAGAAACACAGCGATCAACCAAACAAAGTGTATAGATAGGCAAATAGTAGCCGACGTCAGTTACGGCAAAAACGAAACTACTGTCTGTCCCAGATAATATATCCGAGACGTTTACGGCGATATTTCGGAGACAATTGATTGGAGGATATTGAAACTTCACACAAGAGATAAACTAAAAAATACCAATTTTATTCCAAAGTATCAAGAAAATCCTTCCAGCAGTTCTCAACAAATCGCGAAAACAAGAATTAGATTAGATCACCTCAATATCTTTGTAGGTTATTTTACGACGTCATGACATCAAGCCTGCATGTTATAACATTGGCAGATCAACGTCATGGTAGCCCCAAAATAACATGGTAGGTATTGGTGATTTTCGTCAATTCCCAACAGATTTTAATGAAACATGGGGGAAAAATTAGTATTTGTTAGTTAATATACTGTGTGAAGTTTCAATGCTTTACGATAAATTGTCTCCGAAATATCGCCGAAAACGTCTCGGAATATATTATCTGGGACAGACAGTAGTTACCTGCTGAAGCCAAACTTGGTTAGACACGTAACAGCGATGGACTTCGCGAGTGTTCGGAAATTGAAACTGATTCAGACATTCCAGATTTCTGAAGGCAAGTGAATGGGTCGAATGATTGGAATGATGAATATGACGATGTAAAAATTGTCATGTGCCAGTCCTAGTCAGTTTTTTTTTACAATTTGTGGTTTTTCAGAGTTTTATTTCTATTTTGCCAATCTTGTTTTCAGCTTTTGGCTCATTAACTGATTGTGTTAATTTTAAATACAAAAAAAAAGAAGAAATTTAAAACAGTGTTTCTTGATTTTATTATCACCTCAATATCTTTCATAGCTAAACCAGTAAATATTAGTTCCCCCTGGATATCCTGAAACATTGCTGCGAGATGGATTCTCGGCCAGCACACATTTATTTCAATTCACACCTTAACGTTTCAAACACCGTATCACACACCTTAAAAAAAATTAGGTGTGCATTTTAGGTGTGCTAACCACACACCTCGCACGATTTTAGGTGTGCTTTAATCACTCGCCAGGGCCCGTACAGATCACAAGGCCTGGTAACCCAAATATAGGTTGCGCTAAAATTTTTGGGGTAACCCTTCTCTGATTTGCATAACCCATCACTATTGTATACAGGTTAATATCCGTAATTCAAGTGAACTGAAAATGGGTTACACATAATGAAAATTGCGTAACCAAACCTATTGTTCGCGCAATTTGTGCAGCCCTGTTCATGAAAAATTCTCTCGCCTGAAAGGAATCCATTTGCAGGAAAACTACTATTTTCTTGTGTCTGACTATTGTCGATTTCAGTATTGGATATGTGAGCCCTTGACTCTTGATTCAAGGTCAACTTGTTACCAAGAGTTAAGCTCATTTTAGTCTATCATTCAGTCTAAGATGTGATTATATATGTTACATTGTCGGAAGTACGGAATTGTAGACCTTTCTCTGGATTGATAGCCACCAATTGGAATCAAGGCTAGTAAACAATCTTGAAATTTGGACCAATGTAATTCCAGATATACGGGCGTATATTGAAGCCCCTTGGGCTCTTGTTGTTATTTAGCTGGAACGATGGATGTGTGGGCCATAAATACTTGTTAATTCTTATTTCCTCATCGGAAGTTATATATTATTTCGTGTGCAACCTTTAACAGTCGGGCGGTAACGAATAAAGAGCATATACAATTGGAGTATTTGTCATTCTCTGTAGGCTAATTAGATCTTTTGAGTTTCTGTGTATATTTTGGTTAAGCATTTGTAACAAGACAAGCCAAAGAGACAACTAGTCTGACCGAGGCACTGCATGTTGCCCCGATTATGATCTCGACTTCTCGCCCGTGTGTCTGAATTTATGAAGCTGTATTCATTTGAAATGTTACGTTCAACCGTTTTACTGGCGTTTGAAAAGAGAGGCGGCCTTATAATTGCACACACCAGTTTCATGAATTCTGATAATATATTTAGGCATACTTTAAGCTATCTTTAGGCGAAACTTTTTGTTAATGAAAGATTATTCGTAGTCTCAACCGAATGTTCACAAGACGGCCGAGTTTCCTTGGAGCGCAAACAAAAAATGGTAGATAAACATTTACAGCATTCTTATTGAAGAAGTCAAATCTTCTATATATTTTTTAATTACTTAGCCAGTAATTTAAAGTTTAGAATAGATAGTGTTCTTGCTGTACACCGCCAGAGGGGAACTCTTTGAAAACAATTCAGTTTTAAGCGGTGACGGATGTTAGCGCGCGATCCGCCAAGCGCGCCAACGGGGAGCCTTTGTTTACCGCCGACATGCTCACAATGGTCCAGTGGTTTGACCGGACTATATTCTACAAGCGCGTGGCGGCAAGGGTCACATCATGCGGGGTGTAATAAGTCTTG
>JAVTVY010049399.1:0-23719 GCA_036873755.1 Hanleya hanleyi
TCCCTTTTATACCCTAACATCCTGGACTATTAAGGATACTGAGCCCTCTTGCAGAAACGTTTACACGCCCTTTAAAATTTGTCTTTATAATGTGAAAAGTATACCTTAAAGCTGTGGTATTGTATATATTTGTTGAAAGCGCATTTCTTAAGGATTCCAAATATATACATGTAAATGTGTTCACTGTAAATCTGTAGGTTGGGAAGATATTCGAATTAAAAAAAAACAAAAAAAAAACTGAGCCTTCTTTTTGAATGGCTATTTTGAAAAAAGTATTCAACTTATCGTAACTTACATCATTATTTCCTGTGGAAGATAGCTCCAACAGGAAATTGGTGTCTCAGTTTTGTCAGTTTTGGTCTAGTTTTTGTTCTATTGACATTTAATTCAACTTTAAGGTTCAGAACTGAATTGCTCAATTTTGTAAAGAAATATTCCATTAAATGTCAATAGAATGAGAACTAGACCAAAATTGATAAAAAACTGATTTCCTGTTGGCATGGTTGGAGTTGTCTTCTACAGGAAATGATGAGGTAAGTTATGATAAGTTGAAAACTTTTTTGAAAAATACCACTTAAAAAATTAAAATTAAATTTTGTAAATCTGAATATCTTCACAACCTACGGGTTTACAGTGAACAAATTTATATATTTGGAATCCTTAGGACATGCGCTTTCAACAAATATATACATTATCATAGCTATGAAGCATAATTTTACATGTAGCTGTATAAAGACAAATTCTAGAGGGTGTGCATGGTGTGTGAAAGTGTGTGCAGGAGGCCTCCGTATCCTTAATGTAACAGGTACTACATGCCCCCTGCTGGTTAAAGCATCATACCCAGGGAATGTATCCTGTCCCACTCCCCTGTGGGAACTACCTCCTCCCTCCCTTCTCTGCTGTCATGGCTGTATGCTCCATCTCCCAATCTAAGCATCTCCCTCCTAACATGCCTAATAACCCTATATATTCTGAAAGTATACATCATAAAACATACTGATTTGATGCAGATACTATCTCAGGAATATGTTCTCTGAATATATCGTTCTTTCATTCTGGTTCGCTGACTTTGCCTCGCTCTTTTCTTCATTGCGTATGTTACTTTAGGTCCATCTCAGAGAATGACAGTTCGCTTGCATTTGTTAACAGGGAGAAGATCTTGACAGCACAAAAGACAATGGCGAAGGAAAGAAACTTGCTAGGGTTACCTCCCTTCACACCTGTGAAGTCCCAACAGATGGCAGGCTAACACCAAGAATTCCAGGTCACCATTTCCAAGACATCAATGCCAAAGTTCACAAGTACAACATGATTGTGCCATTGTTGAACAAACAATCAGCAGAGTACAACGTCAAGAGAGAAAATCCATGAGAACTGGGAAGCATACTTAAAGGGAAGATGGAAACTCTGATCAAACAATATCTATATCATTTTACAGTTCTAATCTAGACCCGCAGGAAAAACTGAATTGGTCACAAGTATGGAAGGATATAAAAGCAGTGTTTCAGAACCTATAGGATTATGTGATGTTTGCCTGGAAATAACTCCTTTGTTTTCAATTTTCAATTCAATCCAGAATTGATTTTTTCTTCATGTCTACATTGTGAACGTTCGGATTTGAAGCAAAGAGGAGAGACAGTATAATGATGAATTGATGGTTGATCAAGAAGTGCTGTGTGGCTTTCAGCGGTATTTTCTAGGCGGGAGGATTTTCTGTTTCAACAATGTTCAACAAAAATATTACACCTCAATCTAAAACCAGTCTTGTTGCTTCGAAGCTGTCATAAGATGAGCAGCTTATATTGCGAAAGTTTATTTGTGTGATATCTCCACTCACATGACATGAATTGGTACCAAATTTTGGTTATACCTTACCCATGGGTCTAAGAGGAGCCCTATTCAATTTTAGGTCTAAGGTCAAGGTCACTGTGGTTGACAAATCAGTAAATCATTGAAAATTGTTATGTTTATGTACTTGTATGTGGATTGTGATGGCAAAGAAGAAGCCTTTTGATTTGACCCCTCAGGCAATATTGTCTGCTTGGTTCATCCATCTGTTTGTTCACCTTGGTTGTTAAAGATGTAATCAGCCTCAAATCTAGGCTGAAGCTCAGTGTACCAAATTTTATTTTCTCCCTAGCCTTGTAAAAATAATTACAAAATTCAGGGCCAGTTTGTGAATGTGAATATTGTATATGCCTTGTTATTCAATGTGGAACTCACTTTCACGATCATTGATTTCAGCGAAAGATAGTCCTCATGAATATACCTTCCACCTTTGCTACATCGGCATATAATCAATATGCATGACCGAGCTTATTTGTTCTGAAAAGTTCTTGCATCCTTGTTACTGTTGTTATACATGTAGTTTACTAAGGTCTGCCATATTCATACTGCAGAAACTATTTATTTCTCTTTTTCTTGAAAACAAATAATTAACAATATTTTCCAGCAAACTATTATGATCAGCCATTTATTTGAGAACCAGAACAAAGAATTAGACTATTTTATGTCTGTGGATCGTGTGAAAACATCCAGTACAAGCTGTCAATTTGACGTTTGGAGCACAGTGTGTTAGACCCCAATCAGCGGGACCTGAACTAATTCTTTCAAAAGTATTTTCGTTATTTTGGGATCACACTATCTTAGTATAGCACAGATTCTAGTGCTGAAAATTTTGGATTCAAACCAGCTACCAGAGATACCAGAGATACCACTGGTTTTAGTGAAAAGGTACGTGTCACTCCAGGATAATCCTGAATTGGAATCTTGGTCAGTGACTTGGGTTGAAAAATCGACCATAGAGGTCCATGTCCCCCGCTAGCATGGCTAGCAGCACCAGTTATGGTGGATTACATCCACCATAACTGGCGCTGCTGCTGCGGGGGCCATGGACCTCTATGGTCGATTTTTTTTTGTCGATGATATCTCATATCATTGATAAGAGTGAGATTTGAAAATGGAGATATCGCTGATGAGCTTAGCATAATCTAATACAGCGGATGGCACCCATATTGGATTATGCACATTCATAAAACATAATACATGACTGTCCTCTCACTAAGGTCAAGGGACTCCCCAAGTTTGAAGTAGATCAGTTGAATCGTACTCCAGCTATTGTCCGGACAAGATTAAACTGCTTAAAATCCAATGAAATCCAGTATGGCCGATGGTGGCCATACTGGATTAAGCATGTCCTTGAAAAACAATCCTAATCCTCCTCTCAACAATGTCAAGGCACTCCCCAGGTATGAAGTAGATCGGTTGAATCGTTCTCGGGTTATTGTCCAGACAAGATCCAACTGCTTATAATCCAATATGGCTGACGGCGGCCATATTAGATTACGCACATTGCTGAAAAACAATCCCAACCGTCCTCTCACCAATGTCAAGGCACACCCAAAGTTTGAAGTTGATCGGTTAAATCATTCACGAGTTATTGTCCGGACAAGAAAATCTAAGATCCAATTGCTTATAATCCAATATGGCTGACGGCGGCCATATTAGATTACGCACATTGCTGAAAAACAATCCCAACCGTCCTCTCACCAATGTCAAGGCATACCCCAAGTTTGAAGTTGATCGGTTAAATCGTTCACGAGTTATTGTCCGGACAACAAAATCTAAGATCCAACTGCATATAATCCAAAATGGCTGACGGCGGCCATATTTGATTACGCACATTGCTGAAAAACAATCCCAACCGCCCTCTCACCAATGTCAAGGCACACCCCAAGTTTGAAGTTGATCGGTTAAATCGTTCACGAGTTATTGTCCGGACAAGAAAATCTAAGATCGAACTGCTTATAATCCAAAATGGCTGACGGCGGCCATATTGGATTACGCACATTGCTGAAAAACAATCCCAACTGTCCTCTCGCCGATGTCAAGGCACACCCCAAGTTTGAAGTTGATCGGTTGAATCATTCACGAGTTATTGTCCGGACAAGAAAATCTTACGGAATCACGGAATTACGTTGTTTCTAAGTCCCCCCCCCTACTAAGTAGCGGGGGACAATGAGCCTATTGACCAATCATATAGAGCTTCTATGGAGTCAGTGATTGGTCTGTTTTGAAACCAAATATTCTGTGATAACCAGCATTAAATATTGTCAATCACCAAGCAACAGGTTGGAGAAAAGTACATGTACCTCTCTAAAATGGAGGTAAAAAGATCGTTTTTGCTTAAAGTGAACGTAAAGGCTGTGACAACATACACGCTATGTGGAAGAACTATATGAAAAGTATCAGTTGGCAGCAACAAATATTTTTTGTGATTTTTTCTCTTCCGAAATTTTTTTTCCAAACACCGGAGTAATTGACTGGTGCAACAATCGACTGGGGTTGGCCATGTTCGTCTATTGAGTAGACTTGCGCCAATGAAAAAGCTTGTTTGTAGCACGTGATATTTTCCTGTCACATAGTATCACTCTGTTGTGGCATTGCTGTAACACGAATTGTAATGGCGGAGGTGGAGAGCTCGGTTGTTTCAAGCATGTTTTGACTGTGTTGCGTGTCTGATACCGAGCTGAAACTTGTCAGGGCGCATGCAGTGATGGCAAGCAAAATACATCCGTCTCGGGTTCTCCTCTGCTAGAGTCGGAGAAGTTATCTTTACACAGATTCCCGTTAGGGAAGCCGGATCTTCTTAAACAGTGGCTGCACAACATCGGCAGACTAGACTGTACTCCAACTGAGAAATCTGTGCTGTGTTCAGTCTATTTTGAAGCCGAATGTTTTCAACCTGACCTCTACAGAAGGCTGATGTTGACGCCCAGCAGGAGAGCTAGGAGGCTAAGGAAATTAAAGATGCAATCCCAACAGAATTGACGCATCGTAGATCAAAGATACCGATACAACAACATCGATTCAGAAGCGTCAGATTGTGGAACTGTTAAGCGAGGTAAAAATAATTTTATTACTGTTTGGCGGGACAGACACACGGAGAGATACGTAGGCATATTATATGAAGTGTCAAAATCTGGGTCTTCGATAACATGTTTACATGCTTACTGCGCTTTCTAACTCCACGAAGTAGAGAGCTCCAAGGTGATACGACGTCACTGCTCTGATGTGAGATAGCCAACATGGCTGCGGCTGCCGGGGAACAATAATACAACAGAGATAATTTCGTTCCTACTCGGTGCAAAAAAATCTCCAAAAATATTTGTTGCTGCTGTTTGATATTTTCATTGTAATGTTATAGTTCTTTCCCACAGAGTGCATGTTGCCTCAGCCTTTACGTTCACTTTAATAACTTTGGACTTTTTCATCATGTATACATGTAACTCTCCAAAATCTTCAGGCAACTTAGCTTATATTTTGTTACTTGTCATATCACAGTGATTTTCCAATGAAAATGTGCATTTTAATAGAAAACAAAACCTGTCGCCTATTATTATGCAATTAGATGGATGCCAATTATTGGGGAAATTTTTTGAAAATAATGGACTTAACCTTAAAGGGATGCCTCACTCAATTCAAATATGTTTTTATTGTGTAGGTTTATACTTGAAACTAAATGTGTGCCAAAACTTTCTTGCCACTGAAGATTGGAAAGTATATTTTATTCAATTCTTAGTCCTATTTCTGAACATCTGGGTGTCACCCTTTTCTTCGTGAGATTGATGTGATTTGATTCCCTGAGAACCAAATTTCGTGAAACTAATGTCATGTAGAATCCTAAATTACATCAAAGGCCTCGTACATTGTCAAAATGAAAAGATGCAATATTGTTTTTTCTATGAGCATACTTTCAACATTGAGCATATGAACACATTCCACCATTGAATTAGATAATAATTTCAACAAAACACATCGTTGTGGAAGTATTGTCTGCAAAAGACGTTCCAATGCTAATAGTACAGCATCATCAGTTCAAACAGCATCATTTTCATGCAGCACAAGTTGTACGTGGCAAACAGTGCTCAGAAATAAGACACAGAAATGAATAAAATAATACTTCCTCGGCAGTGACATGATATTTCGTACACTTTCTATTTTAAGCTTTACAATAGGAACATATTTGAATTGAGTTAAAGATGTTACAATCAGCCTCAAATTTGATGGATTTTGTAAACTCTCCCCTGTGCATTTTTCAGCAGGGACTGTATGTATCATATTTGATGACAGTGGGATTGTCATATACAACGATTGCAAGAATATATTGTCATAGAAATTTGAAACCCACTTCGACGGGTTGTCTGTTTCGCCATTGAGTATGTGTTGTACCCGGAGAGGAAATGACGTCACTGTGTGATGTATGAGTAACATAGCAATGCTCATGAATCTGAATGCTGAACAGCTGCAGCCATCATGGCTCATGCCTAGAAGATTCAGTGGCAGAGCATACATAGGCAGAAAGCACCATACATGCCATATGTGTAATGGTTTGTTGACACGGCTGTTAAAAAATAAATGGCATGCCATGCCGTTTATTTACAAAGACAAATTCATTCTATTTTCTCGTGAATGGTGGAAATACGTAAGTTTAGTTGTTTATGGTCAATTGTGTTTTATTTTGTACCTGTCGTAACATATGTCACTTTCGCAGAGTTTGAGAGAGATCGATTCCAGCCTAGATTTTAGGCTGATTACAGCTTTAATCATTTAACTCCCTCTGTACCAATCATTTTGAAAGTTTCAAAGTGTCATGAACATGATATACTTATCATCATCTAAGATTTCAAAGATTTGAAAGAAGATGTAATATTTTCCTAGCATTTTTACTATTTTCGTATGCCAATGATGAGCAATTGTGGAACTTCCGTGCTATCGATACAATTGTACAGAGAGGGTTAATATATATATAAATGTAGCCAGTACGGAGGTCTCGTATGATCCTTGTAGGCAGTAAATTATACATTGTCATTTGATGACAAACTGGCGTATTCTTTTATAAAGGGTACCACTTTCTCTTGTTTTCATCCGTCATCTATGACGACTCACGTTTTTGAATTTTTTTGTTTGTAGAAGCTAATAATTCCAAGCTGTATACAATTATCACAACAAAACCAACAATGGATTGAAAAGCGAACAAAATATCAAACCAAAATCCAGTTATTTGAATTTTAAGAAAAATAATATGGTGAAGCTAACATTCTGTCAAATGGTGTTTTAAATCCATTAAACATTGCAGCTTTTATATTTCAGTCGTTCAGGATATTCACATTACTCATTCCCTTGGGCATTTTGAAATCAACCATCTGTCACATGTGGGCTTTGTTATCTAAAAGAATGACATCAAGCAAAAATGATGTTAGCAACACAAATGACATTAGCAACACACATGAGGTTAGCAACATTTTTTCCTGATGTTCAGAACTATGTGTACTCATTGTAAGATTTGGTAATTTTTGTGTACTATCTTGTTGGCAATGTGTACTCTTATCCACACCATTTCAAAGAACTTATGTAAGTGTCTTGCACTACAAAACAGTGTTTGAATTTGTCGTCCATCGTCTACTGTGACAGAGCCGACCTTGGACTCCATTTTAATATTTATGCCCCCCCCCTCTAAAATTAGAGGGGGCATATAGCGATCGCTTTGTCCATGATCTGTCCGTCCGAATTTCTTGTCCGCAAGATATCTCGGTTAATATTTGATGGACAGGATTGAAACTTGCATGGAATGTGGCCAGGGCCTCGTAGTTGTGCAGCATAGAGTTTTTTCCCGAGTTTCGGTCATATTTTCAGGAGTTATGACCCTTTTTCTTAAATCTCCGTGAATGGGACTTGTCCGGGCTGGATCTTGGTTAATATTGTACGCATGGACAAGTATGAAATTTGCATGATATGTGGTCAGTGCCCCATAGTTGTGCAGCGTAGAGTTTCGCTTATATTTTCAAGAGTTATGGCCCTTCGTTCCTGAAATCTCAGTGAGTTGGGACTTGTCCGGGCTGGACCTTGGTTAATATTGTATGGACAATTATGTAATTTGCATGATATGTGGTCTGTAGTTGTGCAGCGTGAAGTTTCTCCGCGTTTCGCATATATTTTCAAGAGTTATGGCCCCTTTGTTCATCAAACCTAAAGTGAATGGGATATTTATATTTGTCCAGGCTGGATCTCAGTCCATAACCATTTGGACTGGCGAAATGGCTATATATATGTTATTCTACATTCCAAAGTAGACTACATAGGTCCCAAAGTATGAAATTGCCCCAAAAAGGGTGAATTGGGTGCAAAATCCAAAGTTTACTTAGAGCTTCATAATTTCACCACAATATACTCCAAGGAATGTAGGTCTCATAACCAGGTCACATTTTCGGATTTGGCGAAAGCCCCGTCTACCATCTTGCATCAAAACATTGTATTATTACTTGTTGGTTGATACTTGGAATACATGTATGTATTATCCAAGGCATGGCGAAACAAGGGCCCAAGGGGCTTCAATATACGCCCATATATCTGGAATTACACTGGTCCAAATTTCAAGGTTGTTTAATGGCCTTGATCCCAATTGGTAGCTAGCAATCCAGAGAACAGTCTACGATTTTGTGCTTCTGAGAATGTAACATATTTCACATCTTATATTGAATGATAAAGTAAAATGGTCTCAACTCTCGGCAACTAGGTGACCTTGAAACAAGAGCCGAGAGCTCACATATCCCACACTGACATCGACGATAGTCAAACACAAGAAAATAGTAGTTTCCCTTTAAATGAATTCCTTTCAGGCGAGAAAATTGTTCATGAAGGAAGAAAAATGTGAAGAAAGTGATGAAGTAAACGTTTGTTCTTGAGTTAATAAACAGATAAGTTCATAAACGACCCCTCTTCTCGTTAGATTAGTAAATGTACTGTTTTTATTTCACAACAGTTTAACTGAGTGTAGCTGTTTCTTACATGTATCAAACATGATCTCAAAATGAATATGGCTCCTCTTTGCCATGCGCGTAAGGTATACCCAAAGTTTGGTACCAATCCATACCTTGAAACCAAAGATATTGCATGGACAACAAATGTTAATGGATGACTGGACAGAACGCAATATCGTATTACATGACCTCCTCTTCGACAGGCATATATGTTATTTTTGATGATTTCCTGATTTTGGGGTCACAGTGACCTTGACCTTTGACCTTGACCTGAATTTTGGTACATGACACATCGTCTTCCCTCAGTGTATCAATGGACACAAAAAATCATGATTTTTAACAATTTCATAATTTTGGGGGTCACAGTGACCTTGGCCTTCGGCCTTGACCTACATTTTGGTACGTGACACATTATGTCCCCCTAATGTATCTACTGACACCAAAAAGTAATTTTGGAGAAAAAAAATCTTGATTCTGGGGTCACAGTGACCTTGACTATTAACCTTGACCTAAATTTTGGTACATGACAAAATCGTCTTCCGTCTCGACACAGTGACCTTCGATCTTGGCCCAATGTTTGGTATGCAACACTTCATTTCCCCCGATTGAATCCACTCACAAAAAATAATTTTTTTTTAATGATTTCCTGATTTTTCGGTACCACTGACCTTTGACCTCGACCTACATTTGGTATGCAACACACCGTTTCCCCCTAGGGCATCCACTCACCAAAAATTAGAACTGTAGATAGAAAACTATCAATGATCAATGATTTCCTGATTTTAGGCAACAGTGACCTTTGACCTCTGACCTCGACCTGAATTTTGGTACGCGACACATCGCCTCCACCTGATGTATCCACTCACAAAAAATTGAACTGTGGATACAAAACATTCAGAGATATAGACCGGACACGAACACTTCAGTGATTTCCTGTTTTTCAGGCCAGTGACCTTTGACCTCTGACCTCGACCTTCATTTTTGTATGCGACACATCGTCTCCCCGTAGGGTATCCACTCACCAAAAATAGGAACTGTGAAAAGAAGAGTGTTCCATATATAAACCGGACACGGGGGACGGACAGATGGACACACGGACAGACGGACGGAAACCGCCATCACATAATAAGGCGGGCATATAAAAAGTGAATGAAACAGCATTTTTATAATCATCCAAATTAGGCCTGCACCGACCAGTACAGAACAGAACAATGGCGGGGCAGTGTCGGATTAAAGCGGAATTGGGGGCATACAATTGAGCAATCTCTGATTGCTTCCTTCCTGTGTTTACTTTCATCTCTCATTATTCCCATTTTCCCCAATTTTTTACCAGCTTGATGAGACAGTAGCAGTCAAATAATGACAAGTATGTAATGGTTATAGCTGATTCATTTTGTTTTTCTCTGTTCATCGTGATTTTGAAATGCTGCTAATATCATTATTTCTATGACAGATTTTGGTACACTTGATAAGAGAATATGCCAAATTTGTCTTGCATCAGATTCTAACTTTATAGGACATCATTATTGTATAATTTATTATACATGTAGCTATGTAATCAGACAAGCTTCAGATGTATGAAAAAATACTCATATCTCAATTTTTTTGCAGTCACTGAGAAACATTTTGCATTTCTTTTGTTGCAGTTATTTGTTTTAATTTAGACCGATACAATCCAAGAAAAAAAACTAACATTTTTTCCTGTCAAACTTTTTTTGGTGATTCCGTCATCCTTAGCATAGTGCTCTTTCAGTTTAGCGGAGGGGGCATCCTGGATTTGGCCTCCAAAATGTCTGCCTTTATCCATTGAATCTCACATATTTCTACTCGAAATCAATTTTCTAACCACAAAATAATTTTATGGGGTCTTATGTAAGGGTATGCATAATTAGTTAATTTTGGAACGATTTGCAAGTGGTCTCGATATCCAATATGGCGGTTAAAATCGTATTGAATCTCACTTTCACACTTTTTTTTGCTGGAATATCTACATGTGTGTTGTGCCCATGAAATTAGAGTTTTTCTTGGTTGGATGGTAGGACGAATCAAATGCCTTTATTTCAGAGTAATTTGTAGTCCACAAAAAGTGCAATATGGCCTCCAAATTGGCGACCAAAAATAGGACAGGTGCTGCTTATGTACGTTCAGTAGCGGACTGTATATCTTAAAATTTGGACTAGGTAGTTCCCTAATACATTTAGATCATTATTAAAGCTTCCATTGTGTCTAACAGTGTCCTTGTCATGGTGTGGCTGTGACGTCATGATGCACATGTATAGTCGAGGAGTAGGCCCAGTAGATAAATAGCATGTTTTGGCTGCACAAGGGTGTTTGGGCGATCTAGGTGAAATCCTGGGTGCAGATGGGATGTGGATGGTGACTTGATAAAGCTCTCGTGGTGCAGAAATATAAGACTGGGGAAAGCTCTCGAGGTTTTGATTACTTTTGGGAAGGTTCTGACCAGAAGTGACGCCAAGGTACGCATGCTTACTTGAGTAGTAGTGACAAGACATATTTGGTTGTGCAGGGTAGTGTTTTGGGTGATCTAGGGGCCAGGGTCAAAAATATAGCATGTCGGGTATCGTAATGAAGCTCTTGTGGTGTAGGATATGACTCGAGTGCTGTCTATGTGAGTGTGATGTCATCTTTGACATCATCAGTATTAAAGAAAGTGCAGATTATGCTCGGGGTACGCACTTGAGACATTTTGACATAAAATCCAAAACACTAGTCCACAGGGGCGACTAGTGAAATGTGGCCCTTGAAGATGTATGAAGTGTACCCAGAGAAGGCAGGTCACACGACTGTGACGTCATTAGTAGCAGAGAAATCACATTTTCAACTGCTCACCAGTGACTAGGCTCTTAGTAATACTCTGATATACACTAACATAATTAAGGGTAAGTAGTGGTATGTCGACCTTTGAGATACTTGTCATGCTTGTAGACACTGGAGAGGAGTCAAAGACAGATCACATGAGTGTGGGCTCTTCAGTAGTAGAGAAACCACAGTTTGAGATGGAATGCTGCGTAAGTGGGTGCATGGATTGTGACCCTGGTTGTAAAGTGGGTATGTGTGGCAAAACCATATTGTACACAGCTAATGCATATATCTAGCACAGTTAGTACCCATACCGACATCGCAGGGGATTATTGACAATGAGGTCATTTTCTGCCAATCAATCAGCGAGGAGTATGCCCTTTTTTGGCCACCAATCAGATTTCCGCTTAGTTCTACGTAGGCTTAGAGGCGAGCACCATGCACACACATGTTGAGTTAGATGGAGAAATGGCAGCTGTAAGACGATAGCGAATTAAGGTTTTTGGAACTCTGTGTGATGATTTCGGCATGGATTCATTTAACTGAATGACATGAAGCCAATATTATATACTAATGTCATCATGAAAGTAGGTAATATTTATATCCAATTATTTTTAGGATGACACTTTCTTGGTAAAGCACAAATACTCGTGCTGGATGAGCCAGTCCCATACAAAGCCCATTGAGCTGTGGGGTCTTGTAATGGGAATGTACACGTCGTCATCCCGTCATACTGTTGTCCATCCATCAACAATTTCTTGTCAGGTCCATATCTTGGTTACTTTTCGATGAATAACTCTGGAACTTACATGGAAGATGTTCAGTACCTTGCCAATGTGCACTGTCAGGTTTTTTACGCATTTGGATGATTTCCCACAGAGTTATGGCCCTCTATCATCCATCTGTCAACAATGTCTTGTCTGGTCCATATCTCAGTTACTGTTGATGGACAACAATGTAACTTACATGGAAGATGCATATTACCTTGCTGATGTGAAGCACTGTCATGTTTTTACACATTTCAATAACTTCCCACAGAGTTATGGCCCTTTATAACCCATCTGTCAACAATGTCTTGTCTGGTTCATATCTCAGTTACTGTTTGATGCACAACAATGTAACTTACATCAAAGATGCTTATTACCTTGCTGATGTGAAGCACTGTCATGTTTTTACACATTTCAATAACTTCCCACAGAGTTATGGCCCTTTATCATCCATCTGTCAACAATGTCTTGTCTGGTCCATATCTCAGTTACTGTTTGATGCACAACAATGTAACTTACATGAAAGATGCTTATTACCTTGCTGATGTGAAGCACTGTCATGTTTTTACACATTTCAATAACTTCCCACAGAGTTTTGACTCCTTATCATCCATCTGTCAACAATGTCTTGTCTGGTTCATATCTCAGTTACTGTTTGATGCACAACAATGTAACTTATATCAAAGATGCTTATTACCTTGCTGATGTGAAGCACTGTCATGTTTTTACACATTGCAATAACTTCCCACAGAGTTATGACTCCTTATCCTGTCTGGCAACAATTTCTTGTTTAGTCCATATCTCAGTTATTATATGTATTCGAGTTTCTTTCGCAGTCCCCTTATCTGTTGACGTGTTTCTGTCAAAACCACAAGTTAGGCATATATACATGCACGGGAAGGCAACTTCCTTTCTCTGCAACCAGTGAACTGATTGGAAGAGAGCTCAATGGTATAATCTGATATCTCTCATTCATATTCGTTGAATATTATACCTGGTCATTTAGCTAACAGCATGGCTCAATCAGCATGGCTGAGTGAAGGAAATGAATAGGAAAAATGTGCACCATACTAGGCCCAATGTTGAAAAGCTCTTGTTGGGCAAAGTCATACAGTACCCAGGCCATGGTGTGACTTCTACATCATGGGGCACATGTACTCTCGGGAGTAGTAGGAAAAGCACAGATACGGGCGAATGCACACACTTGGATGGATGAAAAGTACACCCCATATGCTTCATGGCAGCTTCTGATTGGAGTGAACACAGCTGAGGATGCATCTGATACATAGATAATAGCATACAAGAATTGTGAACATGTCCAATGTGACTCCGCCAGGTTGGATGTCATGTACTGGATACAAGAATTGTAAACATGTCCAATGTGACTCGGCCAGGTTGGATGTCATGTACTGGATACAAGAATAGTAAACATGTCCAATGTGACTCAGCTAGGTTGGATGTCATGTACTGGATACAAGAATAGTAAACATGTCCAATGTGACTCCGTCAGGTTAGATATCATGTACTGGATACAAGAATTGTAAACATGTCCTATGTGACTCCATCAGGTTGGATATAATGTACTGGGTTGGGGAGATATGTAAGAGTGGGAAAACCATAGGACAGCATCTCACATTCAGACTAGAAAATGCAAGATTCTCCCAGGGGGAGGTAACTCTGCCATACTAGACCGACCCTTCATGCCCTGCCCACTATGCCCTATCACCCATGAGATCCCCCATACCCACCTGCATGGCTCATTCAGTCTGGATGGTCCATCGATCATCCAAACATGCTCATGTGTACACCTACAATGTCATCCTTCTCTACTACTCATCACATCACATCCGGTCAAAACCACACCAATAGTACATTCGTCTACATTCCCAGAGCTTTAAGATGACCCGCTGCACCCAAGGTTGACATGCCCATCCTATGGGTTGGTGTACAGGGGTGTAACCGCTTGGTCCCAAGTACAGTCTTAATCCAAAAGTATTTGTGCTTTCTCTACTACTGATGACATCACGGTCACATACTCCATTTTCTCTCGCTATACTCCATCTCCAAGGGCCATATACCACTAGTTACCCCTATGGGCTAACATATGTGGGTGTGCTTTTCATCCATCTGAGTGAGCATTCGCCTGTATCTTCACTTTTCCTACTATTCCGGAGTGAACATATTCACCATGACATAAAAGTCACACCATGGCCTGCGTACTGTATAACTTTACACAACAAGAGCTTTACGTAGAATTCCCCACTTTGGCCCCAGTATGGTCCACATATACCAACTTTACAACCAGGGTCACAATCCATACACATTTATGCACCATTCCATCCAAAACTGGTTTCTCTACTACCGAAGATATCATAGTTATGTGATTTGTGTTCTTTGGCTCTAATCCAGTGTCTACATGTATCTCAAAGGTCTAAATACCACTACTTAACCCTACATGTTAGTTTATAGTAAAGTACCCAGGCCTCAAGTCCCTGGTGAGCATTCGAAAATATGTTTTTTCTGCTACAAATGATGTTGCCAATTGCGTACTCCGAGCATATCTGTGCTTTCTCTCATACTGATGAGATCTTAGATCAGGTTAGCGATGACAGGACCGCATTCCTCAAATCATATTCTATACCAAGAGAGCTTCATTACGAGAACCTGCCTTCTATATTTTGATCCAGGTTGACCGCTGGATCACCCAAAGCACTATACCCTGAACACCTGAATATGCCCGGTCACTATTCATTCTTGACTGCACATGCCCATCATGGTGCACCACTTCCGGGTTAAAACCATCCCAAACGTTGTCTACATCACAAGAGCTTCCCTCAGTCTTATTTCACATCATAGATAAGAGAATTTTAACAATTGACATCATACGTGGACCATTTGGACTCAGGATGGCACTTTGATCACCCAATCACAGCCTTGCGCAGCCAATCTTTGCCATTTCTCTTCTGCTACTCGACTGTGCATGCACATCATGATGACACAGCCACACTTGGCCAGGACACTGTATGATTGTACACGAGAGCTTCAATATGTATCTAACTGTATTGAATGCCTGAATTTTAAGACATACACTCCACTACCGAGTGAACATAAACAGCAGCTACATGTATCCAATTCAATGATTTTGGCAGCCATATTGTATTTTTTGTCGAATACAAATTACTCTGAACTAAAGCGATTTGATATGTCCTACCATGCAACGGAAAAAAACCCCACTAATTTCATAGGCACAACATAGAATTTCCAGCCAAAAAAAGTGTGCAAGTAGGGTCTGGCTGCCATTTTGGCCATATTGGATTCTGAGACCATTGCAAATCTTTCTAAAATCAATTATGCATACCCTTCCATACGACTAGAAAAAAGTGGTTAAATAAAAACTGATTTCTGGCAGAAGTATTTGAAATGGTGGCCATTTTGGATTTGAGGCCAAATCCAGAGTGACCTCTCAGCTATGCTAAGGATGATGGAACCACTGAGAAATGACAGGAAAATTTCTCAGTTTTTTTTCTTGGGTGGGACCTGTCTATATTAAGATACATTGTAAAATTGTTTATATTCTATTAGTGATACATACCTGTACATATACAAGAATAAAGTCTGACATTGAAGAGGAAATTATTGTTTATTGTTTTCATTTTGATACAGCAATCTTTAGAGAAAAATCAGTAGGATTCCGTGATCAATTTCCAGGACTAATCTTGTAATCGCGGTTTCTATATCAGAAAGATGTGGTGGAAAAAATGGGCTCGAGGGATCCTCTAAAAAATTTGGGCAATTTCTGCTAAAGGGCAAAATGGCTGCCAAAAGTCTAAGAAGTGTCCCATCTCTGCTCATATTTTATGTATTTGACCTCCAAATAAGCGATTGAGGGGTCAAACAAATCAATTAATACAACCACATGATTTGGTGGGGTTAAAATGCCAAATAAGGAAACTTTTCAAGATGGCCACCCAGTAGTATATAGACTGGATTTGGGTTTAGCAGGGGAGGTGAAAGAAGGTGCATTGTGCAGATAGTTCGAGTCATTCGACTTTGGGACTGGTCTGAACATGGTGAGGGATGTCCATTTGTACTAGAATTTATGTCACCCCATGGGCATTTCGATAATAGTGTATAAATCACACATACGTTAGGACTGAAGGTGTAAAAGTGAGGCATGATGTAGAGGCGAGGTGAAGGTACATTGTGGGATAATTCTGGTCATGTGAATTCGAGACAGGTCGGAATGTGTTCTGGGGATGTCCTTGTGTACAGCAACTGATGTTAAAGCACACATTCGCACTTGGATTTTAGTATATCAACAACAAATGTGGCTGGATTTGGAGACTTGTAGTGGTGGTTTATCAATGGTTGGGTGTTAGGGTTAAAGGGCGTATGACTTCTGGGAAAAATTTAGGTCTCCATTGAAGATTGTATTGGGAGTGATGTCATCAGTAGTGTTGAAAGTGCATTTTCGGCATGATTTGTGTTTGGTGGTGTAATTAGGTGTGGTAAAAGTTTGAGGATTGAACTTCGATCTTGGGTGTAAAACTTATGTACAACCATAACCGTACAGTAGTTCATGATTACAGCCATCGTTGATTCGGTGTCCACTATAACATTAATGGGAAGACTGAGTCACCGCGATGGTAACATACCACTTTGTGCGCGGATCATCATTGGTGAGGTGTCCACTATAACATTAATGGGAAGACTGAGTCACCGCGATGGTAACATACCACTTTGTGCGCGGACCATCGTTGGTTAGGTGTCCACTATAACATTAATGGGAAGACTGAGTCACCGCGATGGTAACATACCACTTTGTGCGCGGATCATCATTGGTGAGGTGTCCACTATAACATTAATGGGAAGACTGAGTCACCGTGATGGTAACATACCACTTTGTGCGCGGATCATCATTGGTGAGGTGTCCACTATAACATTAATGGGAAGACTGAATCACCGTGATGGTAACATACCACTTTGTGCGCGGATCATCATTGGTGAGGTGTTTACTATAACATTATTGGGAAGACTGAGTCACCGTGATGGTAACATACCACTCTGTGCGCGGACCATCGTTGGTTAGGTGTCCACTATAACATTAATGGGAAGACTGAATCACCGCGATGGTAACATACCACTTTGTGCGCGGATCATCATTGGTGAGGTGTCCACTATAACATTAATGGGAAGACTGAGTCACTGTGATGGTAACATACCACTATGTGCGCGGACCATCGTTGGTTAGGTGTCCACTATAACATTAATGGGAAGACTGAATCACCGCGATGGTAACATACCACTTTGTGCGCGGATCATCATTGGTGAGGTGTCCACTATAACATTAATGGGAAGACTGAGTCACTGTGATGGTAACATACCACTATGTGCGCGGACCATCGTTGGTTAGGTGTCCACTATAACATTAATGGGAAGACTGAATCACCGCGATGGTAACATACCACTTTGTGCGCGGATCATCATTGGTGAGGTGTCCACTATAACATTAATGGGAAGACTGAGTCACCGTGATGGTAACATACCACTATGTGCGCGGACCATCGTTGGTTAGGTGTCCACTATAACATTAATGGGAAGACTGAGTCACCGCGATGGTAACATACCACTATGTGCACGATGTCTTCACTGATGGGGAAATTAGGTGTGTAGTTCTGGGTGTGAGACCTGTCAAGTAGTATGTAAAACACACATTTTTCCTTTCCTTCGAATTCCACATGACCAGTCACCCAACTCAGTAATTATCCAGCATAACCCAGTAATTATCCAGCATACCCTATGCCTCTTTACGGAGTGCATAACCCAAGTCACCCAACCCAGCATACCCATACCTCAATAACAAGTGCACATGTGCTAAACGATGTCACAGGCTAACATAACACCTACGAGCCCCACCCAGCCGGTGATAGTTAATCCACACAGCCCACTGAATCCTACCTGCTTTCTATGACGATGACGTCACTTCCGATATATAGAAAGGATATTGCAGATAAGTCCAGACTCTCATTAATCGTACCACCTCCACCACAGCCCACATCGAAAATGGCATTTCTATGCCACTGATGGTGTCACTCCTGGTCATGTGAGTAGTACGTCAAACCTTTTTAATTGGCTGTACACAAACTATGGTATAGTAATGGTTGTACAAAAGTGAATTACACCCAAGGTCGAAGTTCAATACTCACACTTTTACACCACTTAATTACACCAAATCAAACACACAAATCATGTGGAAAATGCCCTCTCTATACTACTGATGAAATGATTTCTGATACAATCTCTAATGTAGACCCCTACTTTTTCCAGACACATACAAGTCCAGCAGTAACCACAACCCCATTCTACAACCGGTGATAATTAAGCCGCCAACTGCATGCCTCCAAATCCAATTGTATCCGTTGTTTATATACTAAAATCTTAGCACGCATCTGCGCTTTAACACCAGTGCTAGTGTAAAAGGATAACCACATAACATGGTCCAATCTGTGCTGAATTAACTTGACCAGAATTATCCCACAACGTACTTTCACCTCACCTCACTTCATGCCTCACTTTTACACCTTCAATTCTAAGGTACATGTGGTTTATACACTACTATCCAAATGTGCATATGTTGGGTGACACCAATTCCACGGACATCCCGGACATCTTCAGATCAGTCTCAAAGTCAACTGACGGGAACTCCACGGACATCCCGGACATCTTCAGATCAGTCTCAAAGTCAACCGACGGGAACTCCACGGACATCCCGGACATCTTCAGATCAGTCTCAGTCAACTGATGGGAACTATCCGCACAATGCACCTCCTCACTCAAACCTCCCCCTGCTAACCCAAATCACTCTATATACTACTGGTGGTCATCTTGAAATTGTCCTTATGTGGCATATTAAACCAGACAAAATTCTTTGGTTGTATGAAATGATTTTTTGATTCCTAATCCCTTATATTGAGGTCAAATTCATAAACTATGAGCAGAGATATGACATTTATTAGATTTTTGGCGGACATCTTGAATTTTGCTCTCTAGCAGAAATTGGTCAAAGTTTTGGCAGGATTCCCCAGGCCCATGTTTTTTCAGCACATTTTTCTGATATAGAAACAACCATTACAATTCAGTCCTGGAAAATTGATCATGGAATCATGCTGATTTTCCTCTACTAGTTGATACTGGAAATAAATGTTTATTCCACATACATGTATAAATAATGAACACAAATATCCTATTAGGACACATAACATGTTCAGGGTTCATACACTTACAGCCAGAAAATATTCCAGAAGTTTTTCAGGACTTTTCAGGTCAATAATTTTAATTTATTAGAAGACTTTAATACAATAACTCACAATAAAGATGAGCAAATTAACATAGTTAAGGAACAAATTTTGGAAAGTAATGTTTGGCATCAGATTGCTGGTTCTCCCAGAAGATGAAAGTGGACTTTTTCCAGAAGTTTTAAGTTCATTTTTAAGCATTTTCCAGGACTTTCCAGGTTAGGAATTGAATTCCAGGAGTTTTAAGTACTTTCCAGGAGGCGTATGAACCCTGAGGTTGACAGGAATATACTGAACTATCAGAAAGCTATGTACAAATAAATATACCCGCTAACATGAATATATGAACTTAGCATCTCTATTTTCTCTGTTACATGGATCAGTCATCAAAATACGGCACAATTTTTGTACGACATTCTTAACCAGTCCACTGCTATGTGTCGGCAAATGCCAGATGATTAAACATTTTATCCTTTTTCTCTATTGTAAAATGTCTACTTTGGCAAAGATAACTGGATTAAAATATTAACAGTTCACCATTGCAAATGTAGTTTGAAGGTTAATAAAGTTGGCATTTCCAGCAAATCTCTGATTGTAAAATATAGAATGAACAAAAAGATATAAAAAAAAAAAATTTCAAGAAGCTTCCTTATCTACATTCAAGTTCTCAATCAAAAACAACTTACCTCCATGTTAGAGAAGTAGTTATCACTAACCTAATACGATTTTAATTTATCACCAATTAGGGCACAAGTTCCTTGATAGGAATGTTCAATGCCGGTGATCTAAATGGGTTACACCATGCCCAATTTGGAGTTCTGATCAGTATCGAGAGGAGTTCCAATTGGAGTGACATATGCCAATCTCTCTGTGCTATTGTATGGCATGCCATAATCCATCCTTTCTCTGCAGAGTTCCAAAAAGTATGCCAGGGAGTTCCTGGGAGTTCCAACTCGGCGCATCATGCCCCAATTTCAAGAAGCTCCCAAAAATGGAGGTAAACAAGTTGTTTTTGCTTGATAACTTGAATGTATCCATTATCACACATTATGCGATATCAAATTTATTTCAACTTCGAATATAACCTCTTGTAAGAATTTACCATGAAAAATGTACGAGTGGGGGGACCATTTGGTAGAACCTATGGGCCATAAATAATGCTGCATTAGGCAACCTTTTTCAATACCATCCGATAAATATGTCCTGTACAAGAAACAACCAATTTGAGTCCTCTGTACCCAACAGAACGGAGATTGCCATATAAATCTATAATAATGTATAAAACAAAAAAAGCTGCAATCAGATCAAGAATGATAAATCATAGCAGTCACAGTGTTATCTGCTCCAGCATATGCATCCAGAGCTAGTTTGTTTGTGTGAGGTTCGTAAGTACGGTTATTCCTCTAATAAATCGATTACCCTATCAGAAATTGATCACCCACGATTTTTTGAGAAAAATACGATCAGAAGTTGCAATAATTAGTAGAACCTGTTTATAATAAAAATGTTATCACATGCAACGTATCGCTAATGTGCACATGTTGACCAGGGATTCATAGTCGAGTTTTACTACCATAACGATGGTATGAATATAGAAAACTGGTCATAAAAACTACAAACTAGATAGGTCAGTGCCATGTGGGATTACTGCTGCATCGGCTTCTGAGGCCTGCAGAATCGGCCATTCATTGCGAACCAACTTGTGGATTCGATGGGCGTACTGACTGTAAGGAAGAATGAGTGGCGTGCGGGCGACACTAGTTGTCCGGGTGGACGTCGGGTGAAGAAGGCTGTGTCTATCCTGCTGGAGTGCCCGATCGCGGCTATCCAAGAGAACATTTACTGGGTAGCCCCGAATCGTGTAGAAACGGAACATGGCTTCCGCGTGTTTGAGGAAGTCTGGTGGATCGGAGCATATCCTACGAATGCGTAGGAACTGACCAAAAGGTCCGGCCTTCTTGCAGTTGGAAGGGTGATCACTAGTGTAGTGAAGATAGCTATGTGTGTCAGTGGGTTTGGTATAGAGGTCAAATTTGATCCGGTGTTGTTGGGGATCGAAAATGACACGTGTGTCTAGGAAACAGACGGATTCACGTGAGTAATCCGCTGTGAATTTGATGGTCGGATGTGCATCATTCATATAGTTTATGAATTGCACTAATGATTGTTCACTGTGTGGCCAAATCATGAAGATATCGTCAATGAACCTGAAGTAAGCCAGAGGTTGGAGTGGTGAGAGCGGTAGTAGCCTATTCTCCAAAACTCCCATGAAAAGATTGGCATAAGACGGTGCTACTCGCGTGCCCATGGCAGTACCACCAACTTGGAGGTAGTTCTGCCCATTGAAACTAAAGTTGTTGCAATGAAGAACCAGTTTGAGAAGTGAGAGCAAACTGGAATAGGAGATTTTTGAGGGGGGTCGATGTCGTGCGAGACTTTTGGCGACCGAAACTAGACCTTCGTGGTTGGGGATATTGGTGTAGAGTGAAGTGACATCCATAGTGACCAGAAAGAAGGATTCTGGGAGCGGCTGTAGTGCTTCAACCTTACGTATGAAGTCAGTGGTGTCCTTGATGTAGGACGGTACCAATTTGACTAGTGGTTTGATGTGTTCGTCCACGAAACTGCTGATTTTCTCAGTGGGGCAGCCATTCCCGCTAATAATGGGTCTGCCTGGGACTTTGCCGGGGTCCCTATTTTTGTGAATCTTAGGTAAAAGGTAGAATTTGGAGGTTCTAGCTTTTTGTACGTAAAGTCCATTGTAAACTTTAGTGTCAATTTCATCTTTGTTGAGAAGTTTTTGTAGTTCACAGTTGATCAGATTGGTGTGGTGATCAGTTCTGTTATCGTCAGTTTTGACGTAGAAGTCTGTGTCCGACAATTGTCGGTTGGCTTCAGAGATATAGTCCTTAGTGTTGAGGATTACAACGGCCGATCCCTTGTCGGCTTTTTTGATGACGATGTGGGGGTTCGCTTGTAGGTTTGCTAGAGCCAGAGCTTCGTCAGGGGTAATATTGCTCGAAAACAGGCGAGTTTGTTTCGAGTGCATAAGATCAAGGCGTACTTTCTTGATGAATGCATTAAGACAAGCATCTGAACAGGGTGGTTCCCAGGTGCTTTTCGGTTTGAATTTGCGGGTAAGAGCGTCCATGGGCGCCTGTGTGAACCCAGGATCAGGTTGTGAGAAATACAGTTTAAGTTTAAGGCGGCGAAAGAAACCTTCTAAACCATCTCGGATGACTTTAACTTCTGGCTCCTTGGTGGTGGGGCAGAAGTTAAGGCCAAAAGAGAGAACTGATCGTTGACTCATTGTGAGTTCAACGTCTGATAAATTAATAACAAACTCAGAGGTGTAAGCTGAAGGATTTGTATTTTCTGTACTACTGATGGGTGTGGTTACAGAGTCCGATTGAGTGTTTGAAACGGATAAAAGTCTTAATCCAGAAGAGCCTGTAAAAATTTCAGAATCATTGGTGACTTGCCGCGGCGGTTCCCAGTTCGGCGTGGTGGTCCTTGCTGGCGTCCGACTTGTTGGCGACCCGTGGGTGGGCGTCTCCGTGGTGGCTGTGGGCGGCCTCGGTTGGGCCGTCTGTCCCCTAAAAAAGGATCCGGTTTGTCCAGTTTGGATTTTTTATCGTCGAATTGGCGAGTGGCCATTCTACGGGTTTTGGAAGCCATGGCTGAGAGGGCAGCATCGGCTTCCAATTTGGACCTGGCATCGGGCAGGAGTTTGGTGAGGTCCGCACGGGCCTTGGCTAGGTCCCGTTGACTGCTGCGTTGCAGGGTTAGAATGTGCTCTAGGAGGTGGGAAGTGAGCGCCAGGGAGGCGTTGAGCAGAATGTCGTTCCATTCACGCATAAAGTTGTCTTCATTGTTTCCCACTTGTGGCTTGCGAAGGCCTGTTGGGGGCCTATTTTTGTCAAGGCGGTGTTGAAGAAAGGCTGAGTGCGCAGTGTGGCGCTCAGTGCGGCAGAGGATGTTCCTGGTAAGGCGGTAAGGGCCCATGGCATCCGCCGGG
>JAVTVY010049400.1:0-22506 GCA_036873755.1 Hanleya hanleyi
GGTTTAAACTTCTCACCAAGACAATAAACCTACATATATTTGTCGAGTGGACATCACATAGAGGGCGGGCCTCGGGGACTAACAGTCCACCAGCAGAATCCTACCATATACAGGTAATACATTGGAGCTGAGATATGCAAGAGGTGGGGAAAATTTACGGCGCCTGGTGACTAAAAAGCAACCATATGACTATACAGGAAAGTATTCGTCGACACCTACCATTCTGACCCGATAATACGGTGGATTATCGGACGTAGCTTTAGTATCTCAGCCGCGCTTTTATTGCAGCTGTTCATGTGGAGACTATGAAGTATCCACACGGCCTCTAGCACCGGCTTAAGCGGAATTAGATACGCTAGATCGGGAGCTGTGATAACAGATCAGCTCCAACAACTTATCTGATGTTAATGGATGAGCATCAAGGACGTCTGATGGAGTAAACGCCTTAACATGGGATAACCTGATAAATGATGCATACTGGGGGCTACAAGCTCAAGGGTACAAGTTGTAGGCGGGTACAGTTCCTGGGCTTATATAGTCTCAATATCTCCCAGAGACACCCGTTCAACTTGCGAATTTGACTGACCAGACCCTGTATTAGTCCGGTTTTGTTTTCATACTACCTCGCGATCGGCGTGTCGTGACAACCTTTCGATTTGCCCTTTCACCATAATGCGCTGGGCTTTGTTCTAGCTCGTTGGAGTACATGATCGTAAAATTTACCAACGATTCGTTCATCCACGACGTCGACGAGTTCGTAGATCGGGATGCTTCGTCTCTCTTTAGATTTGATCAGCTAGTTGGTCCACTTGGTTAGTCTCTTGAAAACGTGCTACATCACAAGAGAAGGGGGATTTGGATTAATGCCACACTCAAGGTTATTTCACTCATATGGTGACAGCCATTATGGATGGTGGAGGAAGACCGGGTACCCGAAGAGAACCACCGCCCGTTGGCAAAAAAGTGGTCAACTTTCACACATGTACCATCGGGACTCGAACCCGTGCCGGTTCAGCGGTGTGTGGGACTAGTTCACAGGAGAAAATGTAACCGTATATGAATCCGAATGTTTTGTTTCGCAGGGATCAATGCGACCGGCGGTTGTAAATACCTACTAAATCTGTTAGTATGTCTAAATAACGGTAGGTTGAGCATAATTTCTGTACATACTTTTTTAATGACCTGATCACCATCTCCACGCAGCTGGCTTTCTTTTCATTGCGATCGAAATAATCGGTAACGTCTTTCTTCTTCAAGTGAGCTTTGACCCATCTGTTTTTGACCTCGCTTCTTTTATCAAAGCGGAGGTATTTGGGTTTTCTCTCTTGTTGCAATATCTAATCGAAACCCAATATAACAGACTAGTGTTGTTTATTGGGTAAACTCACGACCCACAACTATCGCAAGACTTCTACAGCAAACAGGACGATCTGAATACCATCGCTGTTATCGGCCACGTACGCCATATCTACCAGAGATTATCTATCCCTGTGACCACTGTGTCTATTGAACGTGTATCGGATAGGACGATTTCTGCAACAAATTTATTTGTGTTTTATGTTTAGTTTTCTGCAGTCCGGTGTGCGCCGGTGTGTACGGGCGAATACCGAACTGAAATGATTCAGGCATTCCAGCCTGAAATTCAGGAGCAATTTCCTGAATTTCAGCGATTTCGCCATAGAGTGCATGGAAAGTGTCCTAAATTTCAGGCTGGAATCCCTTAAAATTGAGTTGCGGACGTATGCAGGAGATGCGATCAGAGATTCTGATTGGAATAGTGACATTGAAAGGACATTTAAACAAATTTGCACATTTCGACTAAATAATTCAGACATTAAGGTTCTTCTGTAAAACTGATGTCGCATACCGACCAAACCTTTTACAAGCTTTAATGTCCAATAGATTGGGAGGTAAATCTGAGACAGATTTTTGGATATCTCCGAAAGTAAAATAATTGTCACTCAAGGCTTTTACATTTTCATATCGTTTTAATGTTGCTGTCAGCAAGCGACTGGCTCTCCAGACTGTGGAATGCTCAACGGGTAGCGATTTCCGAATATAATTCATCACAACTATGGATTTAATCAGTTGGACATTCAATAATATTTGTCGCGCCAATTGCAATCTCCATGAGCACGCCATTGTAGGAGTCATCTGTTATAAGATCCATGCAGGCTTCTCCCACTGTCTCTGGGCTGAAAATGAAGAAAACAAAGCACAAGCATTTCATGTTCCAATTCAGATATTATACACAGTGTGTTCAAAGCGCCAATAAGTTGTCCACAATTTCCATCATAAAGTGGATATTGAACAAGAAATATTTTCAAAAAATGTTGGGCGACGAAGTTTAACTGGGGAATGTGAAAAATGCTTATTCTGCAAAATAAGTATTCTTTGAAGAATTTAATTGCGCAGGAATAATTGGCAGACCAATTTTTGCAGGCGTAACCAGCTGTTTCTATTTACCATCCGTTGTTGTTTCTTTCTCAACTGACCGATTTACCATTTACTAATTACTCATTTGACTTTAATTATGCTTCAGTTGTAATTTGTGAAATGTCCACGCATTGGGAACACCTATAAATAGGAGTTTGGTATCCATTCGTGGTATTATTTTCTTCCCTAAGGTTCATCAGTGGACCTTAAAGATATAGGTTTACGGAGACAGTTGTTCTATTTCTGAATGATACAATGAATAAAGCCCCTGTTTACTTGCTGTATCTTCTGAACAAATGTATGAAACAACTTTAAGATGTATTAGGTGTGCATGAAATGAATCGATAATGAAAGTAAGTTGTATTATAACAACAAAAGGTGTCCTCGTCCGCAGATATTGAAAGCTATTCTATGAAAAAAAATTATGAACAATATGAAAAAAGTTCAGCATTCTTTTAGGACAAATGCCCCCGCTAACAAAAAAACCCACAGATAGAAACTCCAGTGGACAGAAACTCCTGTGGACAGAAGCCACATCCGACATTTAATTTCCAGCCAGGGCACTAACAATAACTTTACAGATTTTCCTAACAGCTATGTGGAAACCTTGTCACTATTTATTGTTACGTCATAAACGATAATGTTTTTATTGTACCTGTTCATGTGGCAACTTGGATGGCATGACCACACGACCCCTCGCACCGGCATAAGCGGTATCAGATACAAATCTAGAGAGCTATGATGGAAATGCTCTGACAACTCGTATATTGGTAATTGGTGAGCTGTGTAGCTGAGACTACTCGTACACTGGGGGTTGGTGAGTTGTATCGTCGTCAGATGAAAATGACGGCATTTAACACAAAAGACTAGTCTGTAAGGCCCGATGTCGACCCAGCATCAACTTCCCACAATGCCAACATATATCGAAGACCAAAAGGTCTGTACAGAGGGCGGGCCTCGGGGACCAGACGTCCACCAGCAGAATCTCGCCATATACAGGTAAAAATTACAACGCATATAAGGGAAGTGGGAAGAGGTGCCGACATACTGACAGAGTCACATGACTTCACAGTATAGTCTTCTGGTTAACCTATTCTAAAGCACATTCCAAGAATCTAACGATTCGTGACATGTGTTGTATCTCAGGTACGCTTTTATTGTACCTGTTCATGTGGCAACTTGAATGACATGACCACACGGCCCCTAGCACCGGCATAAGCGGTATTAGATACAAATCTAGAGCTCTATGATGGAAATGCTCTGACAACTCGTATATCGGTAACTGGTGAGCTGTGTAGCTGTGGCTACTCGTACACTGGGGATTGGTGAGTTGTATCGTCGTCAGATGAAAATGATGGCATTTAACACAAAAGACTAGTCTGCAAGGCCCGATGTCGACCCAGCATCAACTTCCCACAATGCCAACATATATCGAAGACCAAAAGGTCTGTACAGAGGGCGGGCCTCGGGGACGAAACGTCCACCAGCAGAATCTCGCCATAGAGCTTCATCAGATGTACTTCGAATCGGCTCAAACTGAGAAGGGGATGAGGCGCCCAAGTTGATGGAAGGTGACTTATAACAATAATCAATACCAACACAAAAATTGCTTTAAGACATGACAAATGAGTATATTATTGGACCAGATAGGGAATAAATCTTTTCGGGAGGGAGCTTCTCGGATGGAAAGCGTCACTCTCCCAAATATAAATATCAAAGGTATTATATATTATAAGCCCCCTAAATCGACCCAAAGATTGTGAGAATCGGTTCACTGATTTAAACAGGAGATGTAAACTTGCACTACATTTCCCGGCACATTACAGCTCAATCCTCCATGTGGTTATCCATCCTGTCCACTCCCTCACAGAAACATATTTTTGGTGTAATACTTTTCATGTATTATGTAGATTTATGTAGATCAGGGAAAACGTTCCATGAATATTTTTAAAGTAGAATGGAAAGAAAACATTGCTGAATACAAGAAACTCTTTATGTAAATGATTTGGCCACCACTGGATTTCAGAAACTTACCATAAGGAGGCCCATAACAGATAAGGTTGGAATTAAACCCTGATACAGATTGACAGACAGAGAGATGGACGATGACCTGATCAGTGAAACATACACAAGGTACTTGTAAATATTACATGCTATATTGGACAGAAGTTTCATCGGCCTGCCTTCAGTAGTTCAAATGATATGAAGTCCAAACGAAAAGAAGACGTACAGATGGACGGACATACGGGGCGACAACAATACTCCTGAGACCATTCGGGTTGTGTGGTAAAAACAAAACCAGAAAATTTGACGGCGGTCATATTTCAATTTTCGATTTTGAGATTACAAAAACAAAAACGGTCAAATTTCAATTTTCGACTTTGAGATTTCAAAAACAAAAAAGGAAATTGAACTGTGCCAGGTTACACGGACCTAATAACCATGAAAGAAAACCATCTCTTTTTTTAATATACACCTGGAAAAAAGTTAAGCACTCTCATGAACATTTACAAAGGTATGTGTATTGGTCGATATCAGAGGTGTACACGCACAGTAAGATTGCAAAACTGTATGCTATCATGTAAGGTCATGTTCTGGCTACAAGAAAACACAATAATGATAGTTTTCTTTGTCATTTTAATGATACACTGTTATAAATTACCGTTGTTTCACAGTAAATGTATGTTGGAGTTTACAGTACATTCTATCGTAAACACATTAATCTGTAAATTAAACTGTGATATTTCAGTTGACATCAACTGCAATGGGTAAACTGCGCACACACGGAACATAAAATTCTTGTTTTCTCTGAAAGGGGGTTGATAACTTTGCACACGAAACGCTCAGTTGCAGGAAATATCCGACACCTGCGTTGTACGATACAACATTTAGAGCATTATCAGAAGACGCTCTTGGACGGACGCAGCGGCTAACTTTAATTTTCGGTCAACAGTACGGAATGGTTTTGGTTTCACATTTCAAGCTATATACTACACTAACGTTCCGTCATTTAGTGTTCGACTTGTACATGCTAAGATGGGTTTTATCTGACTTGGAGTTGTATCCTATATTCGTGTAATAATTGCATTATTTACGAAGCTTGTGGTGATCGCATTTGTAAACACGAAGAGCAATGGCCATTTCGGCCTTCCAGTGACCTTCGTTGCCGCTGAACCGATAATTGTAGACAATGGTGCCACATAATTGTATTGTTTAAAGAATGTTAAAACAACGGTAATTGTAAATTACAGGGGTGCCCAAATTTTACAGTTGAATGCCTGTCAATAAACGGTAATTATAAAATATGGTGCAACATTTTACAGTTCAATGGCTGTTAAAAAACGGTAATTGTAAAATACGGTGCAACGTAATTTTGCTGTTGAATGTTCTGGCACCTTTTCTGCCAGTACATTTAACTGTGAATTTACGGTGTGATTTATAACAGTGTAGCACTGGCGTACAAAAAAGTAACAGTTTGAGCTTAAAATGATACCAGTTAGAAGTATGGAGCTGGAGAGTCACCAGGCAACATGGTTTGGATATGAATGGATCAAAAAGTCATTTGTAACAAGGGAAAGTTTTCCAATTCAATATCTGGTGTATCCTCCACGCGTTTGGATAACTGCCTCTACCCGGCCTCGCATCCCCCCAGTAAATTGTCGTATCCGTTGCATAGGAAACTGTCGCCATTTCTAGTGCAAAGCTGCTTCCAACTCACGCAGATTTTGTACTGGAGGTTCACGTGCTTGTATTCGACGCCCAAGAATGTCCCGAATGTGCTCCAGATGATTCAGATCAGCACTCATGGCGGGCCAAGGAAGAGTCACTACATAGTGTCACTGCACGAGAACGGTGCGGTCTAGCGTTGTCATCCATAAACACAGGTCTGGTAGCAAGAGGATGGTTATCAATATGGGGGACAACAACTGGGGTAAGGACATCCCAGCTGATCGCCATTCAGATTCCCACGTGTTGTTACCATGTCAAGCTTACAGTCATGAGAGACACAGCCCCACACCATTACTGAACCCCCACCAAAGGCAACTGTCGGTTTGATGTTTCTTGGTGTATAGGCTGTATTTGGCTGCCTCCAAACTCTCACGCGTCCATCGGTTACAGGAAGAAGGAACCGACTTTCATCCGACCAATGAATTCTTCGCCAACTCCTCAGATTCCAGCGGTGTCGTGCTATACACCAATCCATACGTACTCGTTGGTGATGATCACTCAGGAGAGGACGTTTGATGACCCTTCTGAACCGATACCTGGCACTTCTTAGGCGATTCCTGACTGTCCTCGTGGAGAAGCGGCGATTTGGTAACCAGAGGTTCTTCAGAACAGTACTTGTGTCGAATGGATCTCGTCAAATTAGCCTCAGAAGTGCCTGTCTTGACGTTGTGAGGTCACCCGGGATCGTCCGGAAGGTGGACGGTCCTTTACCTCATTGGTTTGCCTGTATTTCCTCACCACACCGCTGATAACTGTGTAGTGGATATTGAGTTGACGACCAATTGCTTTAAAGGACATACCGGTTGAATTCATACCAATAATTTGCCATCTCTGTGCATCTGATATCCTTCTTCGTGCCATGGTGACAGATATTGACTGAATATTGCAACCCATGCACATTAAATACCGAAATATGGGGCGTGCACAAACTGCATTTGGGAAAATTCGTGGGTTCCCTTTTCCACATGCTTCCCGTGATCTTTTTTCGTGTCACTTTTCATCAAGGACGTTCCCCACCATTTGTTGGATCATCATTATTGTCATACCTGCCACCAGACACAGGCTAAACCTTAACATTAGCGTGTAATTAGTCATTTTATTAGGGGTGCTTAACTTTTTTCCAGATGTATATAAAATCCACATCAGCCCGAAATAAATGGAAACACTGTGTATTATATGGGGCTGACAATTATTATTGTAATGCAATTCTCAAGTTTATCGAAGATGGTTGACTGCAATTTCCCTGTTATTTCAGCTGTTCTGTATTTTCAAAGTTTATTTTGCTCCATTTGAAAGCTGAACAACAATTGTTGTATGGTTAAATGTGGATTATAGGGAGAAAAGGGATTATTTTTGAGTTATAATCTAAAATAAAATCTGCTCTAGGTGGCAAATTCCACCAAAACAAGTATGAGAAAATTAATTGACCGGAAATTCCACAGTACGGCGGATAACCAGCAAGTATTGCATATCAGTATACTCGAACACACTCACATGCTAACTTAAACAGAGATAAAGGAATTTGGAAAAAATCACCCCATGTGAACCACATGGAAATTCTTCCTACCGTTACCTACGTTGCCGATATCTATAGTACCATCCTGCTGGGCATTGTGAGTCGTTCAAACGGATATATGCGAATCGATGACTGGGTTCGCCTGCAGGCCTACCGGGGTTTGGGATTAATTTTGTTACGGCCTCAGTTATGCCACTTTGGCTTGAGTGAAAATCATGACTAATTTACGGGAACAAACACTGGTAGGGCATTGTCCAAACATTCTCTTTGAGATTATATATGGTTATAACAACTTTGCATTAAAGATTATTTGACTTGGTGATCAAAGAGGTGATCGCACTGCCCATTCCATTCATTTGCGATTCGCTTGCTCCTTCATCTGTGAAAGCGGGGATTTCTGAATCCGAGGTTAAAGCCTAGAATCACAATCTCATAGAATCCATAATGGTATATATAACGAAAGGATTATCACGTGGGTTTACTTACGATAAGAGGGCTTTATTTTTGCGAAGTTCAACCATCCTCAAATCAAAAGCGGCCTTGTCAAGTGTCCTCTCCTCGGTGCTGTTCAATAGTGCTGTTTCTGTGGCCCATGGCAACAAAGCGTTTACACGAATCCCCTTTGATCTTACTGCTTCTGTTGACTTAAGAAGAATAAAAAGAAGTATCTTTCAAAGTCCACTGTCACGCCGTAATGGCAGCCGTTAATTGTAACCATAAACTCACGTATATGTAATTGCGTTTGCCTTTCAATTTCAATTCCCATGAAATTATCAAGATATAAAACCATTATAAAATATATAAGCATATCTACGTATGGGGAAAAACGTGATTTTGTTAACTTTAAATATCACTGTGGCTTCAATCTACTAGTTGTTTTGGCTAGATGATAAAAGTTCTACCAGGCTACAAAAGGCAACAGATAGTGACATGTAGAGTTTTCTGATTTCACCAATATACTGAACATTTCAGAACAACGCGGTTGGAATCCAGCTGTGTGTATTATACGCCCCGGGAGCAGGAGATCATGGTTAAATTCAACATGGCGTTCCTCAAGTTTACCAGAAATGTGAAGTCTCGCCATTTTTCTTTCCTGTTTTTCTGCGGGGAAAAGTGGACAAAAACTATTTATTTTAGCCAAATTATTTTCAAATTTATAATGTAGTTTTGGGAAGAAAAATTCTGACCGAAAATCGACAAAAATACGATCCAAGAGCTCTGCCACACGGGAGCTCCCACCGCCACCACCACCACCGGGCGAGGTCCGCCATCTTCAGTCCGTGTCTTTTCGGTGACGGAGTGTGAACATGATAGCACATGTACTGACCTGTCTGTGGGGTTTTTTCCACAAAGGCGTTCACTTCCGAGTCCCTTCGGTCACTTCCCGAAAAGACACGGAGGTGGCCGAAGAGACACGGAGGTGCCCGAAGATGTCACGGAGGTCACCGAAGATGTCACGGAGGTGCTCGAAGAGACACGGAGGTCACCGAAGATGTCACGGAGATCACCGAAGAGACACGGAGGTGCCCGAACATGATACCAGCTAGCGTGCTATAAAAGGGAAGCGGCCTGGCCGTTTCATCAGACACTCTGTCAACCACCAAGATGTTCACTTGTACTACGTGCTCGAAATCATTCACTCGTCTGCACGACTTGCGCCGCCATGAGGCTACCAAGCACGAAGGAACCGCCCGGTATAGCTGTACGATATGTACACTGTCGTCTCAGCGCCCGGATCATTTACAGCGCCACACACGTGCACGCCATGAAGTACCCAAGCGTCCATGCGAAGAATGTGGTCGGCTTTTCAAGCTGACCAGTCAGTTGCTGCGACACCAACGCACACGACACCCTGTTCCGCAGCCACGTTTGCAGGTAGAAGAGCCCGGAGGCACCAATATCGAGACTGGGGAAACTCCCACCCATCGCACGAGGTCGCCCTAATTCAACAGACAAATTCCGACGACAAGACCTTGGGCCAGATTTTGTACGACGTGGAGGGCAAAGTACACTTCGTGGACGAACCCATAAATGTTCCTAGCGATATGTTGCACGAAGACCATCCAATGAGTGACATCTATCGGCGCCATTGGCCCATGATCCGGCACTGTTTCTACCGTCATCGCCCTATTCAAGATATCTACAATTTCCGACTGACCGACCTCGCCCGTCTACGCAGCTACGTGGAAGCCATCTCCAACGATCAAACTACGGCCTTCAAGTTGAATCTGGCGTTTGGTTATGTGCTACAGCATAAGGACACAGACCAAGCCCGATATTTTTACCCGAGCAGTAACATCCGGGTATTTGACCAACCGTTTACCATCATTAACCGGGCGTCGCTAGAGGCGATGCTGGAGAAACTGGACACCGTGGATCCCTTGGAATGGGCCCAACAACAACGCCCCAACACACAATGGGTCGTAGAGAGGGTGACCAATGCCACGTTTTTCGTTACCAAGCTGACCGACCACCCCCATCGGCTGAATGCGTCACTCATGCACTGGTGAATACCATAACATGCCGTACATACTCTATATGTCTACATGCTGATCGTTGACGGTACGGAGGTGACCGAAGAGACACGGAGATGACCGAAGATGTCACGGAGGTGACCGAAGAGACACGGAGGTGACCGAAGATGTCACGGAGGTCACCGAAGAGACACGGAGATCCATCCGGGTTTACACGGGAACAGCCGGGTAGTTACGGAGGTGACCGAAGTGACACGGAGGTGACCGAAGATGTCACGGAGGTGCCCGAAGAGACACGGAGGTTACCGAAGATGTCACGGAGGTCACCGAAGAGACACGGAGGTGACCGAATATGTCACGGAGGTTACCGAAGAGACACGGAGGTGCCCGAAGAGTCACGGACGTCACCGAAAAGACACGGAGGTGACCGAAGAGACACGGAAGTTGCCGAAAAGACACGAATGTCACGGAAAAACGTATAAAAGTGGGAATTTTTACGGCATTCATCATTTCCAGATCCACAACCGATATGTTCTCTTGAAAAAACTTGCCAGAAGCTGTTTACTCGTCTAGATAATTTATGACGCCACGAGGCCTCCACCCACAACGATGCTCGGTATACTTGTACAGCCTGCGCACGGTCATTCAATCGGGAGGATCATTTACTGCGCCACGAACGCTCATTCCACGAGGGCGCGACGGAACAATGTAACGGTTGTGGTCAACTCTTCAAACGACCCAGTCAGTTAAGACAGCACCAACGTTTGATTCATAGTCCATCACCACGGTATGAGCGACAACTTTCCACTAAAGAGGCACCCATGAGGGTCAGACCTAGTGAAGATGAGCCCGGGGAGACGAATGCCACTGGTGATGCGATCACGGAGAGCCCGTCTATACCCACAGTTCAGAAGAACCTAGATATCCAGCCGGTCCCTAGCATTACTGTTCCCAGTCATACGCCTGACAACAACGAACATTTTCTGGAAGATGCGGTGGATGTTCCCAACGATCTCTTACAGGACGCCCATTCAGTGAGTGACATCTATCAGCGCCATTGGCCCATGATACGGCACTGTTTCCACCGTCATCGCCCTATTCAAGATATGACTGACCTCACCCGTCTACGCAACTACGTGGAAGCCATCTTCAATGACCAAGCTACGTCCTTCAAATTAAATCTGGCGTTTGGTTATGTACTGCAGCATAAGGAGACAGATCAAGTCCGATATTTTTACCCGAGCAGTAACATCCGGGTATTTGACCAACCGTTTACCATCATTAACCGGACGTCGCTAGAGACGATGCTGGAGAAACTGGACACCGTGGATCCCTTGGAATGGGCCCAACAACAACGCCCCAACACCAAGTGGACAGTGGAGAGGGTGACCAATGTTACGTTCTTCGTGACCAAATTACGGAATCTTCCCATCGGGTGAATGTATTCACCCATGCACTGATAGATACTCAGAATGCACAAACAACTATCTGGGGATATGTTGCCTCAATGGTATCCTGGGCTGCCCGACGATGATTAGAATAAACGGTTCAAAGCGAACATGACCGAAGATGGAACTTTCCGAAATGGAGACTTCTGATTGGACAAGAATACATCTAACCGACAGGAACGAATATGACAGATGCAAATGGTGGCCTCTGATTGGACAAGAGTATTCTTGAATTGTAAATATACCCAACGCGGCTCCCCCAGCGTGGGTATGATGTAACATTGGGGAGAATAAACTATATGAAAAAACTTCTTGTTGTTGTTGTTCTCTCATGTCTCATCCTTGTTGTTGTTGTTGTTGTTGTTGTTGTACTCTCTCCGGTCTGTTAAGGCGTAACGACGGACGTCACTGCATTTCGAAGAATGAGTGACAATTTCATGGAATGTCTAGAAAATCAGAGCTTCTGAGCTATTTCACCAGGGCGTTGAAGCATTGAGCTTGGTGTTGGCGGGCGTTGCTACAAGATGACACCTCACACGACGCATTCGGACCAAGGATGGTCCATCTCTACACGAAATACCTTCCTTCACGGCCCCAAAATACCCGCTTTCGCTACTACTCGTATTGATGACGTCACCAATGACGTCACAGATGCTGCGGACATGCCTCAAATCGGGGTGTACAGCCCGAGAGCTACAACATGACACCTCCCACGACGCATTCGGACCAAGGATGGTCCATCTCTACACCAAATACCATCCTTCATTGCCCCAAAATGCCCACTTTCGCTACTACTCGTATTGATGACGTCACCAATGACGTCACAGATGACGTGAACATCCCTCAAATCGGGATGTGCCCCCGAAAGCTACAAGATTACACCTCCCACGACGCATTCGGACCAAGGATGGTAAAATAAAATGCCCACTTTCGCTACTACTCGTACTGATGACGTCACCGATGACGTCACAGGTGACGTGGGAAGCCCCTAAATCGGGATCTACATCCCGAGAGCTACAAAATGGCACTTCCCAGGACGCATTCGGACCAAGGATGGTCCATCTCTACCCCAAATACCTTCTTGTACTGCCCCAAAATGGCAACTTTACTTACTACAACCAACTGCGCATGCGCAGATTGACGAGACTTGCACTTAAAACACACACCATTCTGACTCTACCTCCCACAAGCTTCACTTTGATACCTCCCACGACCCATTCAGACCCATAGCGGTCCATCTCTACCTCAAACACACCCCACGTACCCCCCCCCAAAATGCCTGCTTTCTATACTACGGCCAAACTGCGCATGCGCAAAATATTAAAAACGGACGAACCATTAGTGTAGTCGGATGCTCCTCCGCGAGAGCTTCAAAACAAGACCTGACACGACACCATAGGATCATTAGGGGCTCACCTATACCCCAAAACGTCAACCCAGTATGGGCCATGCAGTATATACCTAGCCATGCAGTATATACCTATGGGCTTACCCAGGCCTCGGTGAACTTTTTCCAAAAATTTCACCCTTTCGTTTCGAACCCCTTCCCAGCGTGTTCTAAATGACGAGACGTGAAAAACAAATGCAAACAACCCATTTCACAATGAACGTATGTGAATTTCCCAGGTTGAACCTATACCCCCATATATATATAGTATGGAGCTATATGAGCCTATATACAGACCTACCCGGTTCTTTCCCAAAAATTTGACCGTTTCGCTTCGAAACACTTCCCATCGTGTTCTAAATGACGAGACGTGAAAAACAAATCCAAACAACCCATATCACAATGAACGTGTGTGAATTTCCCAGGTTGAACCCATACCCCCATATAGCCAGTATGGGACTATATGGGCTATATGGTACTTTTCCAAAAATTTCACCGTTGCGCTCCGAGACCGTTCCCATCGTGTTCTAAATGACGAGACGTGAAAAACAAATCCAAACAACCCATATCACAATGAACGTGTGTGAATTTCCCAGGTTGAACCTATACCCCCATATAGCCAGTATAGGACTAGGCAGATCTCGGTGACTTTTCCCAAAAATTTCACCGATTCGCTCCGGGACCCCTCCCATTGTGTTTTTCTCGGCGAGACGAGAAAAACGAGACCCCACAACCCATAGTAACACCCACAAAAAAAATTGACCACCCCTCCCCCCATATAGCCAGTATGAGCCTATATACAGACCTCGGTGACTTTTCCCAAAAATTTCACCGATTCGCTCCGGGACCCCTCCCATTGTGTTTTTCTCGGCGAGACGAGAAAAACGAGACCCCACAACCCATAGTAAAGCCCACAAAATAAATTGACCACCCCTCCCCCATATAGCCAGTACGAGCCTATATACAGACCTCGGTGATTTTTCCCAAAAATTTCACCGATTCGCTCCGGGACCCTTCCCATTGTCATTTTCTTGGCGAGACGAGAAAAACGAGACCCCACAAGCCATAGTAAAGCCCACGAAAACAATTGACCATCCCCATACCCCATACAGTATATTGTATAATACAGACCCCTATTGTAGGGGTAAAGTCCGTGTTCCGCTTTTCATAGTTTCGGAAAAAAATCCTAATTTTACACCCACCCCATTGACTTGATAGGCAGGCCCCGATAAGCCCGGGGACCGATATTAGCCCTTTTGGCTAGAGCTGATAGGGGTTTTTCCCTATTTTGGGGTACAGTCCGTGTTCCGCTTTTTATATTTTGGGAAAAAAATCCTAATTTTACATGCACCCACCCCATCGACTTGATAGGCAGGACCCGATAAGCCCGGGGACCGATATTAGCCCTTTTGGCTAGGGTTGATAGGGGTTTTCCCCTATTTTAGGGGTAAAGTCCGTGTTCCGCTTTTTATAGTTTGGGGAAAAAATCCTAATTTTACATGCACCCACCCCATTGACTTGATAGGCAGGTTCCAATAAGCCCGGGGACCGATATTAGCCCTTTTGGCTAGGGTTGATAGGTGTTTTCCTCTATTTTAGGGGTAAAGTCCGTGTTCCGCTTTTTATAGTTTCGGGAAAAAATCCTAATTTTACATACACCCACCCATGACTGGATGCCCCTTCACGAATGCTTCACTTTGATACCCCACTCGACCCAATCGGACCATGCAGCGTATTTGAAGTCTGGGGACTACTTTTTCTCCGCGGAAGCTTTTTCGCGCGACCGCATCACCACCAGGCCGCATCACCGCGGATGAATACATTCCCTGCAACAATTGGAACTCTCCTGTGTTGGAGGTAGCTTTTTGGTCATTCTGCCGGAACTATAGTGACCTTGACCTCTATGATTTCCCCGTGACCTCCCCAATATGCAAAATTTTGAGGTTAATACGCGCTATATAATACTATTGTGTCTTTCATGAAACAGGAAGATGACCAAGGTGACGCCCCATCTATATTGAGGGTAGTACAGCCTGTGGGCAAGACACCTGAATATGTTAATGACCAAATATGTTCTATTTGTCATCATGGAGATCAGGCACAGTATTGGTTCATTCCGTGCATGAACTTCCAGGGCAAGTCAGCGCTTTCGAGACACCGGGACGCACTCTTGACAGAGAGTCTTCGCATCTCGTTTATTTACAGGCATAATTATACTATAATGCAGGAGGTCAACTGTCTAGAAAATGTTTCTCGTTCATGTGCAGTCAACTAGCTAAAACAACTCGCAGATCTGGGTGTCACACTGGACATGCGCTCATTTGATTCCCGCATTAGACGTGTAGAAAATAAAATATTATATACGTTACCGCTATGACTCTTGTGTAGGCAATTACTCCAGCCTTGGAAGTTGCATAGTGTGGGATGGAGGGATGTTTCCATGGATGCAGTCCTGTCATATGTAAAGTAAATTATGTTCCAGCACTAAAAAAAATCTCATATAGGGGCTGTACTTCTTCTTCTATAAATTCGCAACTAATTGTGGGGGCCATTGAATATGAGCGCGCTTTTCAAGTGCTTGGGTGACCCGGCTTATTTGTCTGCATTAACCCATAGCATCTAACTTACAGTGTCGTTGTCCTTTGATGTTAAACGGTACATATACACTCAAGATCTAGAAGTATGAGACTAGTCCCTGTTTGTTTAATATCATATGGCATCAGATTGTATACTTTTACCTCTTGTGTTAGATATACCCTCTGATTGAATTTGGGCTTTTGTGCGCATGGCTGTCGCCCAATCTGCATCGTCCGTAACTAAACGGAACAGAGGGCTCAGGATTTCACAGTTAATCAAGATGTTGTACCATGTACCCTTGTCAAATTCTATCTTACTCTGTCAATCTTCTACACCTATTAAATCTCTCGCATATATAGTCGAACCCTTCCTGTGTCCATCCAAATTGATAAGACAAACGGCGCATACGCGCCGCAATATTCGGTTGTGTGCAATCAGCGGGTGTTTCGCCCGAGAAAGGTTACAAACTCAGGCAGTGAGGGGCTGATGTTTGTCATACTCATCAACGCTTGTAAAATGCAGGCTGTGGAAATCACAGTCCATAAAGACCGAATGTTCATTTGCGTGAGGTTGAATGAAATCAGTAAGCTGTTGCCATGGTTACACTGACAACAGTTGGATGACTCAAAGTGGACCTATTCTCGATAAAACCGCATTGGTGTTGAATATCACAGGATTGTTACATCAGATTGTTGAAAAGTAAACCATCATTTCAAAAATATTATATTCCAACTCGATACGTACCAGGTTAGAGTACATAAACACCACTATGGGGTGCTACCGGGGTGTTAGTAGTGTAACAGTGCCGGTTCAGCAACACATGCGAAATGTGAAGCGGGATCAGGGACTAGAGATCAGTGAACTCATTAGACCTCGTGAACTTCTATCCTCGTGAACTTTTAACCCCTTTTGCTCCTTTGTTTTCGTGAACGAGGTGGGTGTTGTCTACATTTCCGGGTGGTAGAACCCGGGACGGTTTGCGGCATTGTTATCTATTGTTTTAAATATTGCGTAACGAAGATCTCGATGTCGGTGGAAGTAGATAATATCCTGGGCGGTTGAGGTTATTGTTCCCTACAGCAATTCAATTGAATGATCGTGAATTTCGTACGAAAGGGGGAGCGAATATACTAACATGTTCATACGACAGTCATTGTTGATCACGTGATACTATAGGTTATAACTATCCAGATTAAATTTGATAGAATTATCACTTTTTCAAACAATCTCACACATGCAAGATGTTTCAAGTAGCATACAACGTATCCGCCAAAGTCCATGGCGTTAATAATTCTGCCTATGTTCGCAGAAAAATTTCCAGGCAAACATAGTTCCCGCTTTAACGTGACACCCCATATATGCACCTTCGATACGGATAGGTAAAAGTGCATTTTCATTGTTAGCTGGTTTGCCTCCACGGTCCGATAACAAAAGTCATTGTCTGTCGAAGGTTCAATCAGAACGACCCAGTCGATAATAGCCGTCGGCAAATCTCTCCGTGATCAGCTGTAATTAAAACTATTGTCGACTCTCCGGAGACGGATGAATGAATGGTGCGGTGTTTCGTATGTAATGGTCCATTTCTAACACTGTATGAACTACGCTGTGTGTTAGAATATATTTCCGTGGCAAAATTAAATCCGTCAAATAGAACTTTCATGTGATACTTTTTTTAAAGAACTGTCAACCATATTTGAGAACGTCACGCTGAGGACTGTAGAGAAAAAAATATTACGCCACTATTTTATTCCAACCGTCAAATCATACGTATACCAGCAAGTATCCAGCTACCTCTCGTATTATTCCATATGGAGAAGATACTTATACAGAATGGGTTCAAGGCTATAACCCAGAACGCTAATGGGGGTGACTGACAAACAACAACCGCACTGATTGAGGATTGGTATTAAGTTTTAATTGTTAATTTCATATACACACATATAAATTTTTAATATTAATGCAATTCTAACCTTGTATATAAGCTACTGACAAACCCGAATGAGGGCCCTGTGTTATATTAGCTTCCAGCTAACCAGTTTTATTATTTTATAGTACCGTATGCGTGTATAGTATACACAAATAAATATATTTTCTTCATATTAACGCGACGCATTATGCACGTTTCATTACAATTAAAATCTGTTAAATTAATCACTTGGTGTATAAGTGTTTTTATTTCGTTTGCCAATATACGATTGATATAAATAAAGAGGTAATCTCAGCTTATCATAAATATCTAGGACAGAAGAATGAATAAAATGTCGCAAAACGGTATAATATCAGCAATATCTGTAAAAGCAGAGAGGGGAAAAACGCAAATTCACGATACAGCGTTATACATATTTTATTAACCAATCCATAATATATTTGAATATAATATATATCAACAGACTCCTCCATTCATGAATCATTACCATAAAATCTACAATAATAAGAATATACGATACTTATGTTCAATGATAATGTGAATGAGGATGTGGATATGTGGATGCGGATATAAATGTGGAAATGTGGATATAGATGTGGATATGTAGATGTGAATATGCGGATGTGGATATGTGGAAATGTGGATGTGAATATGTGCATACATATTTATATTTTCAATCAAAATTTTCTAATATTAGACATATTGCTGGCCATCTTCAAAATTTCGCTGTGGATATAATCATTAAACATAACACGACAGTGAATTACACGGTGGTATAACTTTTGGCGTAGTCTTTTCTCCCTTGCCGGAATGTTGTCCTTTGTCATTTCACCCGATTCATTTTCGTCAGTAGTAGGGAAAGGACGGGAAGGCTCACGTTTTCCAGGAAGGTAACTCTTGGTTCCCCTTTTTCCGCCAGGGGGCGCCACCAGTCCCGTATGACGTCACTTCCGGTCTGGGTGAATGGAGCGTGACCTGTGAACATGCCGTATGACGTCACTTCCGGTCTGGGTGAATGGCGCGTGACCTGTGAACATGATAGGATATGTACTGACCTGTCTGTGGGGTTTTTCCACAATGTCATACCTCCGTGTCTCTTCGATCCGGTCCGTGTCTCTTCGGTGATGACATTCGGATCTTTTCGGTGAGGTCCGTGAAGATGTCACGGAGATCACCGAAGAGACACGGAGGTGCCCGAAGAGGTCATCGAAGAGTCACGGAGGTGACCGAAAAGACACGGAGGTGACCGAAGACTCACGGAGGTCACCGAAAAGACCCGAATGTCATCACCGAAGAGTCACGGAGGTGACCGAAAAGACACGGAGGTGACCGAAGACACACGGAGGTCACCGAAAAGACCCGAATGTCACGAAAAAACGTATAAAAGTGGAAATTTTTAGGGGGTTGCTGCAATCATTGGCCTGCCGAACGGAGCTACCTGACCAGCCTGCCTGACCAGCCTACCTGACCAGCCTGAACCACTCTGACGACAGGAGCTACTTGCCTGAGCCTCACTGCAGCATGAGACGTGGAGAAGATTTTCCAGGGGATCCAGGAGCGCCTCCGGCTGAAGTCTTGCCCGAAGACGAGCGTGTGAGTGAGATTTATCGACGTCACTGGACCACCATACGCCATTGTTTTCACCGTCACCGTCGTCTATTGGACTTGTATAACTTTCGACTGCAGGACCTCACGTATCTTTCTACCTATGCCGAGAGCATTTTCACAGACCAGGGCACAGCTTTCAAGTTGAATATCACATTCGGCTACATTTTACGGCACAAAGAGACGGACCAGTTGCGGTATTTTTATCCCAGCAATAATACCTATGTGTTTGATCAACCCTTCACGGTGACGGATGCAATTTCTCTGGAGCCACTCATCGACCAACTGACTACGTTGGACCCGTTGGAATGGGCCCGGTTGCAACGTCCCAACACCAAATGGTTTGTGGAAATGGTGACGAACGTCACATTTTTCGTCACGAAAATGAGAGATCATCCTATCGGTGCTCCTGTCATTCTTCCACCTTGGCTGCTTCATCGAAGAGGACTGTATGCGTTAACGGGAGGCGCGCGGGGTCCCTACAAAGACCGGAAATGTCTGTTTCGGTGTTTGGCCGTGCATTCGGACGAGTGTAATCCCCTGGCTTGTGAGAAAGTGGCCAATGGCTATTGGAGACAGTATTTACAGGAGCAAGACCTGGATGAGCGGCAGTTCCGGGGAGTCCCCTTTAAGTATTTGGATGTCGTGGAAACTCTGTTCAGCATTAATATCTTTGTATACCGATTACGATGCGAGGATGACATATTTGTGGCTGAATTGGTTCATCGCTCAACAGAACGGTATACTTCTACGATGAAAGTCAATGTCTTCGACGACGGCGGGGTGAGTCATTTTCCCCTCATCTACAATATGAGCCTGTACGCCCAGTCCTACAGTTGTGCCCAATGCCATCGGGTGTTTGACCACTCTGGGTACCTACATCGACACGAAAAGACTTGTGATAACACTGTGAAACGCAAATTTCCTGGTGGGGTGTACCATAATACGCCTACTATTTTCGAAGAGCTGGCCGATGAGGGTCTTGTCATACCGGAAGAGGACCGTTATTTTTCCTACCGGGCGTGTTACGATTTCGAGGCCCTGTTGGAGCCCATGGACATGTTCTCAGCGAAAACGCAATGGACGCAGCGCCATATTCCCCTCAGTGTGAGCATTTCCACCAACGTACCCGGCTATGACGCTGCGCCCGTCTGTTTCGTGTCGTCGGGGGAATCCCATGAGTTGATTACCCGCATGATGGGTTATTTAGAGGAAGTCAGTGCGGCCGGTACGGAATTGTTGGTGTCCAAGTTCGAGGACGTACTGGACCAACTGGACGACCGGATTCCTATATCCGGTGTATCGTTCAGCGACGATGAAGAGTCAGAGTCAGAGTCGGAGTCGGACACCCAGGAGCTGGAATCCGTTCAGTCGCAGGATGTACCTTTACCTAAGCCGTATGCGGAGAAATTGAAAGCCCGCTTCCTACAATACCTAGGCCAGTTACCTGTGCTCGGCTTCAACTCGGGGCGATACGATCTCAACATGGTGAAGGAATTTCTCTACCCTTACTTGGCCCAGGCTAATACCATCAAGTCCGTCATCAAGAAGATTAATAATCATATGGCCCTCCCTACCAAGTCACTCCATTTCCTGGATGTACGGAACTACTTAGCTCCCAATTATAGCTATGATCAGTGGGTGAAGGCGTATGACTGTGCATAAACCAATGGGAGGTTTCCTTATACGTATATATCGACGCTCGACCGCTTGGAGGAAACACAGTTGCCACCCCGGGACGCGTTCTTTGACGATTTGAAGCAAGTGGAATGTTCGGAAGACACGTACCGGGAACTACAGCAGGTATGGAACGACCAACATATGCAGACCTTGCGAGATTTCCTGATATGGTATAATAACTTAGATGTGGTTCCTTTCCTCGAAGCGGCCGAGAAAATGGTTCAACTCTTTCGTCGTGAGATGCACGTCGACATATTCAATGAGTGCTTGAGTTTACCGGGTCTGGCGCTTCGTCATCTCTTTCAAGATTGTCCCACTTACTTCTCGCTGATACAGCAAAAAGACGCGGACATGTATGATTGTCTAAAACAGAACATCGTGGGTGGGCCCAGTCTTATTTTTCACCGCTACCACGAGAAGGACGTCACCACTCTCCCCGGTGAGAAAACCTGTGTCAAAATCATCGGATTCGATGTCAATGCCCTGCACCTGTGGTCCCTTGCCCAACCCATGCCCAGCGGTCATTATACGCGATGGTTGGCGGAAGGTCAGCATTTCACACCGCAGCACACCCCCTACAAACATCTCGCCGACCGGTGGTTGGATTGGGAAGCCTATCGACGGGGAATTTCTATACGCCATCAGACCAACGCCACAGAGAAGCGGATAGGAGATCGTCGACTCCCCGTCGATGGGTTTGCCCTTGTGGGTAGAACACCGACCGTATTCCAGTTTTATGGATGCTATTGGCACGGCCACGAATGCCATTTGAGCGCTGGATGCTTCAACCAGCGACGTGGGAAATCGGCGGAAGAATTACGGGAAGAAGTCCAGGAGAACGGCGATTACATCAAAGAGAGGGGATACCACCTCATCGAAATGTGGGAGTGTGAATTTCACACCATGTGCCAGGCCCTCCCACATTTACGCCGTTTCCTTTACGTTTACGCGCGAGTACCCTCTCAGTCGTCGGCGACTCCTGAGTCTGCCACAGATGTTCGACGCCATTCGTTCCGGAGACCTCTACGGCTTTGTGGAATGCGACCTGCATGTTCCCGACACTCTCAAGCCACTCTTCGCCCAGTGCCCACCTATTTTCAAGAACACACTGGTGGGTCGGGATGACATTGGAGACACCATGGGTGCCTATGCTGAGCAACACGAGTGTTTGCCTCGACCTCGACGGATGTTGATTGGCAGTATGTGGGCAGAGAAAATCTTGCTGGGCACTCCGCTGCTGCAGTGGTACATGAGCCACGGTCTGGAAATTACGAAAATATACCAAGTGATACAGTACGTACCCAACGCCTGTTTTGCGGAGAATGCCGACATCGTCACGTCTGCCCGTCGTCAAGGTGATCAAGACCCGAGTAAGGCCATCATCGGTGAATCGTGGAAATTGACGGGCAATGGCTATTATGGCAAAACGGTCACGAACCAGGATAAGCACGTGAACGTGAACATCTGTACTACTTCACAAGCCCGCAAAAAAGTGAATTCTCCTCTGTTTCGGTCCGTGGAGGTCATCGATGACGACACGTATGAAATCACTTTAGCTAAAAAGACTATCCGTTACAACCTGCCCCTGCAGATTGGATGTATGGTATACCAGGTGGCCAAGCTGAGGATGCTCCAGTTTCTATATGATTTCATGGGTGTGTATTTTAATCCATCAGACTGGCAACTCATGGAGATGGATACGGACTCGGCCTACATGGCCGTCTCTG
>JAVTVY010049401.1:0-23357 GCA_036873755.1 Hanleya hanleyi
CCTAGATATCCAGTCAGTCCCTAGCATTGCTGTTGCCAGTCATACGCCTGACGACATCGGACATTTTCTGGAAGATGCAGTGGATATTCCCAGCGATCTGTTACAGGACGCCCATCCAGTGAATGACATCGATCGGCGCCAATGGCCCATGATGCGGCACATTTTCCACCGTGATCGCCCCATTCCAGATATCTACAATTTCCCACTGACCGACCGCACCCGTCTACGCAGCTACGTGGAAGCCATCTTCAAAGATCAAACTACGGCCTTCAAATTGAATGTCGCTTTCGGGTACATCTTACATCACAAAAAGACGGACCAGTTACGGTATTATTATGCCAGTAATAACAGCCATGTGTTTGACCAACCGCTCACCATCATTAACCGGGGGTCACTAGAGACGATGCTGGAGATACTGGACACCGTGGAACCCTTGAGATGGGCACATCGTCAACGCCCCAACATACAATGGGTCGTAGAGAAGGTCACCAATGCCACGTTCTTCCTTACCAAGCTGACCGACCACCGCCATCGGTTGAATGCGTCACCCGCGCCCTGATGAATACCATAAGATGCCGCACATAGTCTCTATGTCTACATGCTGATCGTTGACTTGAGCTCAGTAAACACTTGTACATAATGTGACGGTGCGTTAAATAATAAAACATGGTGTTTGATATTTCAATTTGTTTTGCTGTGAACATACTAAACATACCCAAGGCGGCTCCCCCAGCCTGGGTATGATGTAACATTGGGGATAATAAACTGTATGAACCTTGCTGAACTTGTTGTTGTTCACATCACCCCATTGACTTGATAGGCAGATCCCAATAAGCCCCGGGACCGATATTAGCCCTTTTGGCTAGAGGTGATAGGGGTTTTCTCCTAGTTTAGAACTGATTGTGCTAAAAATAGATCAACAGATAGCTTGCTATAAAAAGGAAACGGCCTGGCCGTTTCATCAGACACTCTGTCAACCACCAAGATGTTCATTTGTACTACGTGCTCGAAATCATTCACTCGCAGGCACGACTTGCGCCGCCATGAGGCTACCAAGCACGATGGAACCGCCCGGTATAGCTGTACGATATGTAGGCCTACACTGTCGTTTCATCGCCCAGATCATTTACAGCGCCATGAACGTTCAATTCATGGGCCATCCAAGCGTCGATGCGAAGAATGTGGTCAACTCTTCAAATGACCCAGTCAGTTAAAACGGCATGAGCGTTTGATTCATGGTGCATCACCACGGCATGAGGGACAACTTTCCACTAAAGAGGTACCCAGGAGGGACAGATCCACTGAAGATGAACCCGGGGAGGAGAATGCCACTGATGATGCGATCACGGAGAGCCCGCCTATACCCACAGCTCAGAAGAGCCTAGATATCCAGCCGGTCCCTAGCATCACTGTTTCCAGTAATACACCTGACAACAACGAACATTTTCTGGAAGATGCGGTGGATGTTCCCAGCGATCTCTTACCCGAAGATCATCCAGTGAGTGAGATGTATCGGCGCCATTGGTCCATGATCCGACACTGCTTCCACCGTCATCGCCCTATATTGGACTTGTACAATTTCCGACTGACCGACCTCGCCCGTCTACGCAGCTACGTGGAAGCCATCTTCAATGACCAACCTACGTCCTTCACATTAAATGTAGCATTTGGGTGCATCTTATGCCATAAGATGACGCGTGAATTGTGCTATTTCTATTGCAGTGCCATCAACCCAGTGTACGACCATCCTTTCACAATCACCAATCGGGCGTCGCTAGAGACGATGCTGACCCAACTGGACACTGTGGATCCCTTAGAATGGGGCTATGAACAGCGTACCAACACCAAATGGATAGTGGAGAGGGTCACCAATGTTACGTTCTTCGTGGTTAAACTGACCCACCACCCCCATCGGATGAAAGTATTCACCCATGCACTGATAGATACTCAGAATGCGCAAACAACTATCTGAGGATATGTTTCCTCAACGGTATCCTGACCTGTCCGATGACGATTAGAACAAACGGTTCAGAGCGAACATGGCCGAAGATGGAACTTTTTGAAATGGCGACTTCTGATTGGACAAGAGTAGCCGAGAATACATCTAACGGACAGGAACGAATATGACAGATGCAAATGGTGGCCTCTGATTGGACAAGAATATTCTTGAATTGTAAATATACCCAACGCGGCTCCCCCAACGTGGGTGTGATGTAACATTGGGGAGAATAAACTATATGAAAAAAAACTTCTTGTTGTTGTTGTTCTCTTATGTGTGATCATTGTTGTTGTTGCTGTTGTTGTTCTCTGTCCGGTCTATATCATGGTGTTATGTTAGAGTGTTAAGGTGTAACGACGGGCGTCGACTGGCGTCACTGCATTTCGAAAAATTAGTGACAATTCCATGGAATATCAGAGCTTCTGAGCTATTTCACCTGGGCGTTGAAGCATTAAGAATGGCGTTGGTGGGCGTTGCTACAAGATGACATCTCACACGACGCATTCGCACCGCGGATGGTCCATCTCTACACCAAATACCATCCTTCACTGCCCCAAAATGCTCACTTTCGCTACTACTCGTACTGACACGCCTCTCCATCGAGTGCACTCCATCACCAATGACGTCACAGATGCTGTGGATATCCCTCAACGCGGAATGTACACCCCGAGAGCTACAACATGACACCTCTCAGGACGCATTCAGACCAAGAATGGTTCCTCTCTACTCCGAATACCTTCCTTCACTGCCTCAAAATGTCCACTTTCGCTAAAAATGACGTCACAGATGCTTCGGACATGCCTCAACTCGGAATGTACACCTCGAGAGCTACAAAATGACACCTCACACGACGCATTCGGACTAAGGATAGTCCCTATCTACACCAAACTCACCCCACGCACCCACAAAATGTCCACTTTCGCTACTACTCGTACCGATGACGTCATCAATGACGTCACAGATGACGCGGACATCCCTCAAATCGGAATGTACACGCCGAGAACTACAAGATGACACCTTCCAGGACGCATTCGAACCGTGAATAGCCCATCTCGACCCCAAATACCTTCATGTACCGCCCGAAAATGTCCACTTTCGCTACTACTCGTACCGATGACGTCACCGATGACGTCACAGATGACGCGGACATCCCTCAAATCGGAATGTACACCCCGAGAACTACAAGATGACACCTTCCGGGACGCATTCGAACCGTGAATAGCCCATCTCGACCCCAAATACCTTCATGTACTGCCCCAAAATGGCCACTTTACTTAATACAACCAACTGCGCATGCGCAGATTGACGCGACTTGCATTCAAAAACACACCATTCTGACTCTACCCCACACAAGCTTCACTTTGACACCTCACACGACCCATTCGAACCGTGATTAGCTCATCTCTAACCCAAACACACCCCTACATAGCACCCATGTTTTATTCCTAATGCATCAATGCCCAATGTGGAGATTCAGTCAAACTGAAATCAGTGGTGTAGGATGGGGTCAAAATGTAACCCATCAAGTTTAGAAGGCAAGAGCACTATAGTAAAAAATAGAGAGCCAATGAAATCAGCCTACAGACCAAGTACGTGTCTTTGGTCTAGGTTTGGAGCGGGCATTTCATTGAGGTACGTGTATACGGTGAGTGAAGAGACTCGTCCAACACGTATAGATTATGACTATAAGTTCTATGAGCATAATGCATGAAAGTGGCTTTGAACACCGTATTAGTCAATCAGTGGCCTAGAATGGAGCCAAAGGTAACCCATCCATGTCCACATAAGCTTCACTTTGATACCTCACTCGACCCCATTGGTCCATTAGGGGCTCCCCTAGCTCCCAACACGGCTATTTTCATACCCTTGGGCCCCCGCGCATGCGCAGAATGCCGATAGTTCAGCCCCATATCCAGCCCATCAGATGCCCCTTCACGAATGCTTCACTTTGATACCTCACTCGACCCCATTGGACCATAGGGGCTCCCCTAGCTCCAAAACGTCTATTTCCATACCCTTGGGTCACCGCGCATGCGCAGAATGCCGATATTTCAACCCCACGCCCAGTCCATCAGATGCCCCTTCACGAATGCTTCACTTTGATACCTCATACGACTCCATTGGCCCATTAGGGACTCCCCTAGCTCCAAAACCGCTATTTCCATACCCTTGGGCCACCGCGCATGCGCAGAATGCCGATATTTCAACCCCACACCCAGCCCATCAGATGCCCCTTCACGAATGCTTCACATCGATACCTCACTCGACCCCACTGGACCAGTAGTCAATCTCCTAGCTCCAAAAGGCTATTTTCATACCCTTTGGCCTCCGCGCATGCGCAGAATGCCGATAGTTCAACCCCGCGCCCAGCCCATCAGATGCCCCTTCACCTAACCTTCAATTTGATACCTCACTCGACCCCATCGGACCCTTAGGGGCTCCCCTAGCTCCAAAAAGGCTATTTTCATACCCTTCGGCCGCCGCGCATGCGCAGAATGACGATATTTCAACCCCACACCCAGCCCATTAGATGCTCCTTCACCTAACCTTCATTTTGATACCTCACTCGACCCCATCGGACCATTTTATCTAGGGACTACTTTTTCTCCGCGGAAGCTTTTTCCCGAGACCGAATCACCGCCAAAACCACGGCCAAACTGCATCACCGCGCATGAATACATTTTTTTTTTTTTTTTTTTGCCGGAACTTTTTTTTGCCCGAACATGCCCGAACATGCCGTCCAAATAACATTTAATCCAGATTTACATTTATGTTATGAAACAGTGAAAAATAAAACAGAACATCTCTAATTTTCAGCCAAATGGAAATTTGAAATCTAATACACAAATTCCTTGCAATAATGAATAGGGAAATTGTATCTGCTATATAGTACAAATTAAACAGTACTAAATTCTTAAATTTTAAACCTTTAAGCTAGTAATTTGATATCAAGTTCAGAAATCCATCTATGTAAATGAAGCTGTTCAGTTTGGACAGTATAGATATTTCGTTCCATTTGGACAGTAAAGCTATTTCCTTCCATGTAGGTATGTTATATTCTATGTGCTAATATAGCCAATATATTATGTTTTCCCATAACACACATAATATTAACAGTTCTAAATTCTCTAGTTTTCAATCGGTGTACTTGAAATTTAAAAAATGATCATGAAATGTATCTAAGTTTATGGATCTCTTCGGTCTGGGGAGTAACCATCTTGTACCCACCTCCCACATCTCACTGACACTGGCGGCCATCTTGTACCCACCTCCCACATGTCACTCACACTGGCGGCCATCTTGTACCCACCTCCCACATCTCACTCACACTCGCGGCCATCTTGTACCCACCTCCCACATCATGACACTCGCGGCCATCTTGTACCCACCTCCCACATCTTACCCTCACTCACACTCGCGGCCATCTTGTACCCACCTCCCACACATGATGAACAGCTCTCACAGATTTAACAAACATGGGAGACAGTAATGCACTGTTACAATGATCACTGTCATAACATGCACATAAACAGACTCACAGTGAGTGATGAACAGCTCTCACAGATTTAACAAACTACTCGCGGCCATCTTGTACCCACCTCCCACATCTCACTCACACTGGCGGCCATCTTGTACCCACCTCCCACATCTCACTCACACTGGCGGCCATCTTGTACCCACCTCCCACATCTCACTCACACTCGCGGCCATCTTGTACCCACCTCCCACATCTCACTCACACTGGCGGCCATCTTGTACCCACCTCCCACATGTCACTCACACTGGCGGCCATCTTGTACCCACCTCCCACACATGACACTCGCGGCCATCTTGTACCCACCTCCCACACATCACGCATGCGCACACCGCCCCAATACCGCCCCATTTTACACACTTATGACGTCACACAAGGTTCTGCGCATGCGCAGTGAGGCGCTATTACGCCAATTTACGCCTTGTATACTACTCACATCAGACCACCTGGCCGAGCATCAATACTTGTAACGTTCAGTCTCCGGGCGGCTGGTCTGACGTGACGTCACAATCAAGGAAAGATAAGCGATGATGTTTTGCAAATCTGAATTCAGCTGTGCTAGGAGTACCAACTTTTAAAAAGATTCTAGCAGACAAAATAATTTAAATTTAACTAAGTGAATTAGATAGACTGGTATTTCTATCATTATTCAACCTATATAAAATGTAAAGAGGAGAATCTAAAAACCTTTGCATTTCACCTTTAAGTTTTACAGCATTTTATCCGACAGAAAAGTGGATTTTCTCAAGAAATGTTAGTAAAATTCTTGGAAATGTCTTCAAGTTACTGGGTGCTGTGATTGCAAAAAAATGCATGGTGATGGCCTTAGCCCTTCTGTCACATGTCTGTATAAAAAAGCTTCATGTTCAATCAAAAAACACGCAGGCGATAGTTTTGTGGTTTACCAGAGCATCAGCACCCCCGTTGTCTTTGTAGTTTTCCAGTATACGTCTCTCGTCTATGGACTTCATAGGCAGGACCTCTTCAATCTCAGCTGGTAGAGGTTGAATGCTATTAGATGTACCAGATATTGGTCGGAGTACTTCCTGTATTAGTCGATGGTTCTGTTTAACATACTGTTTTATCTCGATCAGGTACTCAAGCAGTCGAGAATCAGGACCTGGAAAAAATTTATAATGCAAATATTAAGTGAATAGTGAAGCTTCTATGAAACAAGTACAGTATGTGTGTAATGATCCATTTGGAATGGAATAAGTACTGCTGCCACAAAAATGATGGACGGATTTGTGAAAAAGTCTTATTTCCTAGGATCGATATTCCAAACATAGCTGGTCATTCATGTCATCATGGAGACCTAATTAATACCTACATGGATTACATAAAAGAAAATTTAAAGATGTCATCATCTAAAAAAGAGATCATCTATTGCGGCGAAAGTTCACAAAATTTTGCACAGTGTCACGTTGAAATTTAACATGGCATGTGACTAACGTCACAGGACCTATGAAATAGTGTAGGAACTCTTGGAAATCCCCCCACCCCAAGCTGAAATCCTGCCTATATTAAGATGGGCACTGCCCAAGTCAAAATCATCAGTGATTTTAATCAAATATCACCAGAAATTTTGATCAAAAGTAGGTCAGCTCAGAACTTGCTGGTAACAGTTCCCTATTGCACCTTCATGCCAAAAATCAAGGTTCTGATGTCAACGATTCTCCTTATTTTGCCGACAAAAGGATTCGGATGGACTCACTCACTCATTACTGGACAAATTTGCAAATGAGAGCCTACTTCGTAGGAATAACATGTTGACCATGAAATTATTCAGAAAATATACAACCTGTCATCAAAAACATGTATTCAGTGAAAGATGGCGATATCATGAATCTGATAAAATGAGGTTTAACTGACAGCCGGACAAAATGACCCACTAAGGTTGTTGAGCTGTTTGTACTAGAAAAGGTCGATGTACGTCTGCTTTAGGCTTGAAATGTATAGCCCAGGCTGTAGCAACCACTAATGACACAATGGATTTCTACAAAATTGTATCCATCGCAGCTCACACAATTCGGAAACCGCCAGGGCAAGAATTTACCATAAAACTTTGCTAGACCATCGGGCTGGTATATATCATTATATAAAGCTGAAATTCTTGAATTATAACCAGCCAGTTGGGCTGGTTAGCTAGCTTCAGAACTAAATTCAACCAGACAAGTTATAAAATCACCAGCCACGGGCTGCCGGGTTTGTGGGAATTTCGAGCCCTGCTAGCCTCGGCAAAATTATGTCATATTAAAATAATTTCTATTTAACACCATGTTAAATAGTGCTGAGGTGAACTGATTATGCCATAGCATTTACCTCGGCAACTGCTGATTGCTGAGGTGAATTGTGTGAGCTGCGTCGTCATCTTTATTGCGACAATTGTGTCATTAGCAGTTCAGGTCACCACCCAATGTTACAATTGTGTCATTAGGCCATTGTTAGTTGATTATTCGTTTCTCATCGCTTTGTTTGTAAACACAGACATGCTGAGTGCGAAAATTAATAATTATTAATTATGGATCATCTTGCAAACCAAATGCATGTAAAAATAAAGAAAATGAGATCTTTTGCACTAAAAATTATTAAATCCCGCATGAATTTTAATTATTTGCCCCTAAAATTTAGATGCGAGAGGGTCATGAGAAACGAACAATCAACTAACAGTGGCCTTAGCAAGCGACTCTGCATGCATAGTCAACCGCTATTTTCGCAATTACGACAATTGTGTCGTAAGTATTTGGTAATGCAATTTCTCATTGTCGTTCTTGTGACATTGAGAATCAGGGGTCGAAATATTCAAAATAATTTACCTGTCACACGAGACAGGTGACCAAAATGTTTACCTGTCACCTTTAAGAATTACCTGAACATGCAATCGTTGAAATTTTCACTTACATGTAACTCGAGATTAATGACAAAGTTAGATGTTGCAAGGCACTAATAAATTAATGACAGACACCTTGTTTACTTGCACTTATTAGCAGGTGTTTTGAGTGATTTTTTTTGATGATATATTTTGAACACCAAAACAAAATTATTGGCTACCTGTCAATAGAGACAGGTACTTTTTTCTCTACCTGTCTCTTTAAAGAAATCGACCCCTGAGAATTATTGTACATTTCAACCGATCATGTCACAACAAAGAGTTTGTCACCTAGTCAGGGGACCAGTAATTATCTGATGTGAATACCTGTACATTTATCTCTATTTCCATGTGGAGTTAGAAATCCATCTTTGGTACGTGGACTTATTCGAATACAGTGAAGTCATTAGCTCCATCCTCTGACGTCAGAGGGCGCTATACTTAATCAGGGATTAATAACATCTACACTATCAAAAGAGCGGGCCTGAACTGACCATATATCTCGGGGCCATATCCAGAGCCATTTGGATACCTGTTACGGGGTATGGGCGCCCAAACTGTACAGCCAATTTTTATGCTTTTTACATACAACTGCACCCAAATTTCATACAAAAACGCCCCAAAAAGGCAAGAAAGGGTGTCCCCAAATATACTGTGGATATGGCCCTGTATCTGTCAGCCGAAATGTATACATGTATGTCCAGTATCACTTCCTCACCAAGCAGTACTGGACAGGTCCAGAATTACCAGGCTGTACTGAATTCAGCACCAACCAGGACTAGGTAGGCATGGAAATGCCAGGCAGTACTAATTCAGTGCCGAGCAGGATTGGGGTAGACCGGAACTACCAGGCAGAACCTAATTGGTCTGCCAGGCATGACCGAGTAGTTCTAGTCCTGCTTGGTGCTGAATTGCCTGGTAATGCTGGACCTGTCTGGTTGGTAAATCAATTTAGGGACATGGACAGGGGTCACGATGATCATTCCTGGGAGGGGAGGCATCATACCTATTTGCTGGACAATCACCTTGTGGCAGATACATTTTGCAAAATACAGTACAATCTTTGTAATTAAACTTATGTTTATTAACAACATACTAGAGGATGGCTAACCACTAAATGTCGGATCTGATGCTAGCTTAACTTGCTATTTGCTGAAATCGCAATCCTTGCTTTTGAACAGCGACCCTTGGTGACAAAATATAGAGAGGATGACATCATGTACACCATACTTTTGAATAATGGATATATATAAATATGGATAACAGGGCTTCGTGTTTAGAATTAGTGCGAGAGCTAAAAATAGCTTGTGTCAAAATATTTAGGAGAGGGAATTTAAAAGTCAGGCGAGTGATTGCAATATAATACAATATAAAATGTGACAGTTTACGTGAACTACAATCACTCTCGTGACATGAATTTACATGAGTGTTTGCCAGGTGAGCTATCACTCACGCTAAAACGAAGCCCTGGGATAATGTATATGTGCAATAAAATCTTTCCTCAAAGAATTACTGATCCCCAGTTGTGACAATATGCGTCAACATGCTCGCTACAACTTTTTCCAGTGACAGAATCGCCTGCTAGCTCGCAACCTGATAACTGACAATTGTGTCACTACATGTACTAGTAGCAACATGGTCCATACATCATACCTTGGTGCTGCTGGCCTGGACTTTGACTCGGAGGTGTGCGTGACGTTCTCACTGGGAAAGCAGGGACCTTTGGTGGTTGTGTTACTCGATTTGTTGATTGACCCAAAGACTGAATCGAAGTTGAAGTTGATGGCCCCGTACAAGATGCACTCTTATTCAAATTTGGACGCGGCGCTGGTGTATTCAGGCCTACACGTATATTTGAAGGATTTTCGTCTTCATCAGATTCATACCTAGGGTTGGCTCTATAGAAATAAAATAGTAAAAGTGAATAAAAAATAACTTGGTCAACCGTCGTCTGCATTATGACAGCCAGCCTTGATGAACATTTTGATACTGTCTTTCAGATTTCGTTTCAGGCTAACACAGTGGAATGAATCAACCATCTATCCTAAAGGGTAACAAAAATAATTAAGCCCCCACCCCCCGTCCAAAATCACCCTGGTCAGATAGAGTTAACCAAACATGACATCACAAACCAAACTTTTCCCTTTACATTAATTCATGATAAACTGTACTATCTACATATATGATCCCCCCAATGGGCAATGAAAACAGCAAGTAAATGAAAATGCCTCTTGGTTAATTTCTATCTAACGAAACTGGACCAAAGATCTATCAGCCCCCCCCAATTCAAATGGAAATAGGCACCGGAATAGCATAATATCTCACTTTCTTTGACGCTTCCTAGGAGCTTCCTCCATCTCAGTTTCAGTCTGAAGGTCAGAATCTTCTTCGGCTTGCTTGCAAAGGCGAAGAGCTTTAGAGAAGTCATCTGTTAAATTATAATGACAAGTTTAAAATTTTTACCTCCCATGAATGTACCAATAATATTACCACCTATCTGTTTGACTGCTACAGTTTCAATTATAAAATTTCGAATCTTGTATTTTGCAGCTACATGTAAGACAATGAGACTATAGCCAAATTTGAAGCATAACCATAAAATAACATTCAAACAATATTCGTTTCAATTGATGTGTTGTAGTTCCATACCAATGAACTGCAGGGCTTGAAATTGCCACAAGCCTGGCAGACCATTGCTGATGAATTTATAGACTTCCTCGCTACCAGACAAAACAGTGAACTGGTTATAAATTTGAGGATATTAGCTTTGTACAATGAAATCTATCAGCTCGATGGTCAAGCAAAGTTTTTTGTTTGACTCGTGCGCTGGCCCTCCCATGCATGTATATGTCAGAGCAGGTCTGAAATAGCGGTCAGACCTATTGCGAACTTAATACAGTATCTCTGCACTTCAGAAATGACTGATTAAATTAAATTTATCTATTTCAATGAGTACTTACTTGTTTCCTTCAATACCCGTATGGGATATTCTTCCCAATTTTCATCTGGGGTCATGCCGCTAGTTAAAGCTCGCTCAAGTCTAGAAGTGGTTTTCATGTGTCCAGGCCACATGCTTGAGGTTTCACTTGTCAGCCATTTGCTGGCCACAATTCCAACATCATCAGATCCCATAAACTCAACCACAAGGAACTTACATGTACTTTTGGGAACATACCTCTCCTCTGCCATACTGAATGAAAAGGAAATCTGACATTATGGAACCAGTTCATGAGATATAGATTGGTAAGTTTGGGATTCGAATGGCCAAGAAATAGATTATCAGAGTACAAATGTTAACTTGGATAAGGTCAGGGTTGGTGCTTAACTTAGCTGGCTGAGAAGAGCTGAGAGAAAATAATGAAGGACCACAAAATATTGCAATCATTAACTCTGGAAATCTCTAGGATAATTATTAAGGGGATATGTACACAAGTTATCTGACCAATTTTCTAAGATATATCCTCTTCTACCATCTACGACACATCTATCACTGATATGTAAATGTCACTGGTATATGCATTCAAAAGTAATAGAAGCAGGCCTACCAGACTACAGCAAAATCCTTAACATTTTTCAGGAGAGCTCAGACTAACCATGCGTATAATAACTATTTAGCATGCCTATGAAAACATTATTTCTATTCTATTGCACTCCTCAAATTGATTATCAACAAAGATTACAATGAAAGGTTGGAAACATATTTAAACTTTGACAACCTTTCTCCCCGTTTTTGAAAAAACTTATCGACTGGTGTTTGGACGACGCTCCAATCTTGGTTGGCATCGTGCCAATGTCAGTGGATGAGTTGATGTGGTCTCTCAAATGAGGAATGATTTTGTCAGCTGTTGGGAAATTATGTGGATATATACCTATTTGTGTCGCTTTGTTAATCAATTTTTTGATGGAAATAACAGTTAAACTTGAGAAGGAAATTTCATCTTGTAATTTATTTGTTTGTTTTATTCGATTTTTACTGAAAGCAGACATCCCTTTCCTCATCCGACTTGTGAGATGTAATCTCCTAATGAACACCTGCACTTGACACATGTATATTTCACATAACCGTGGTAACTTTTAATTATTGCACTGGTTACCTCGATGTTATTGACACAAGTGTTACAGAATGCCAATTTTAGCATTGGAAACGGCCCAAGGGAGTGACATGAAGCAAGGAGAAGAAAAAAGGCCATGACCTTACCTACTAAATTATATCCTCAAAACATATATTCAACAATGAATTTTCGATTCAAATTTTCAATTATTTTAAAAATGTATAATATATCACAACTTATTGCTAGCCTCCTATTCTATTGACTGTATACTACCGACAGTTTTTCACCAAATTTAGAATTCTACTTAATGAAGGCTCGCTGTAGTTTGATTAGATGACTATACAATAATGATCTAATTAAATAGGCAAATGAATTAAATTTTACAGTTCTTTTCATTTCCATTTCATTGCATTATGTAGGGCCTATGTCAAAGTTGACAAGTGTATGAATTTGTCATCATGGTGTCACCAAGCTAATGAGAGGAAATTTTGCAAAACATCGACTTTTGTTCAAGTTTAGCAACAGTCAGTTAATACTATACATCTTTGATAATATTGAAAAAAAATGCAGCCAGGTAAAGTTCTGAAATCATCAACTATATTTTGAACATGAAAACTTTGTCATACCAGATGCCCGGGCCTGTATCTACCACGCACAGGCAGGTAAAATTTCATAAAGAATGAAGAAGAGGGGCAGCAATGAAATAATCTGCTTTATGAGGCAATAAGACATACTTCTTCGAAACTTGAGATAAGGGAAATATACTTAGCATGCCACTTAATCTCGAAACCTTGAAAATTCCGAGATCCGAGGAGGCAGTGGGATATGAAAAGAAGTCCTCCTTGGTCGTAAATGCCCCAGCAGCTACAAAAATTTCTCTGCCATCAGTCAAAATATTGTGAATAATGACAATTTTATCCTGAATCCCACAACAGTTGTCACCAATGTTGGATGCCAAAACAAAATTTTCTAACTCCACCGCTTTGAACTGATGAGTGAATCTGGGGTGTTCGGGAACTGGGCCTGCGTGATGTTCTTTCTTGAGTATTGTACTCTGATTTTTGCACTTCTTGTTGGTACATGTATTTGCCTTTTCTGATATTCTGCGAACTACTTGTTCTAGGGGAAGGTGTGGCTTTCTAATCATTTTTTTCAAAGTCCCCAGGAAGTTTTCAAATGGGAAAGCTGATATGGCATTGAGATTACCAAATTGTTTAGCAGTGTCTGCCAAATGGGTCAAATTGTGAATGTTATACACCACCATGTCCCGTCCATAAAGATTTGCATAATGTGAAATGAAAAGTTTGAGCAGGTCTCCTGCATAGGAAATGGTAGCTTCATCACAGTCAGGATTTAGGAGAAAAAACATAGCAACATGAAACAATAAGAAGTTGCTGTATACTTCATCAGGAAGCTGGTCAAGTAAGACGACAGGTCCTGTATATAGCATAAACTGCCGGAACTCGGTGGCCTTCCATCGTTCTACTTCAGAGAGACTTCTAGGTTTTCTTACAAACTCATTGGGTATTGAAATACGACAAGCTATTAAAGCCTGCGAAATCAAGTTTATTGCAACCCCGCCTACCCTACATCTCAGTGGACCTTTCATCCACAGTGTAATCAACCTGCGCATGACTCCTAAGCAGCATAAGTGCATGTAATCTGGGGGGAATTGAGTCACCATGTTGATAGACAACTCTGTGAAAGGAGAATTCCCAATGTGGTGACCCTCATGTAATTGTTCCCTAAAACCTTTGTCAGTTCGGTTGGCAGAATCTACATCCGGGAAAGTCATTTTTCCCATCCATTTACCTTCTTGAATGCACTGGTCACAACCGAAATAACCTGCGTGAGATTTGACCTGTTTAACAAATGCACGTGCAGGTGCATCACAAATTACGGCAGATATCTTGATATTCAAATGCGTTTCCTTGAAAGTTAATCCAGACTCTTCTAGAGTTTTCATCTCTTGTATAAAATCTTCAAGATAATCTTTCAAACTGGCTGGTTTTGACCTCCCAGAATAAAGACCAATGATAAAAGGGACTTTAGTGACTGTTGTCTCAATCATACCTAGAATGGGCCAAAACTGCATATCAGAGCTTTTAAAGAGGGGTAAACCGTCAATGTTAATTTGAATTTTCACGGTGCCGGACTGCTTTTGGTCGAGAAATAATTCTGGGCTTTCGTCCAGTTTTCTGCGGATTTCAGACTCCACACCAAAATGGTGATAAAATCCACTAGCAACTTGTTTTATATAGTATCTGATATTAGTTTTTAGTAGAGTTCTGGGGTCTTTTGGCAATTCTGGGTGTTTTTTTCGCAGAACAGAAAGCAACGAAGATAGGGCTGTCGATGAAATTTGATTGTGGACTGCCCAGTGTGCTAAACTTTGCGGTAGACATGTTTCATCCTCATCATCACTAGCGTCTGAGCTAATATCAAACCAAAGTCTGTTTTCATTTAAACCTTCATCTAAACATGGACCTTCCCCTACCATGAAGTTTTCATCTTCACCCACATCGAAAGAGTCACATGAATCCCCCTCCCTAAGCCCAGCAGCATTAACATCAGATTCACCATGTTCAGAGACTAGCTGGTTGGCAGTGTTATCGAAGCAACCGATAAGATCAGACTCAGGGCCAGGGGCAATACTATCAGAATTGCTGTTGTTGTTGCTGTTCTGAGTGGTCGCGGAAACAAAAAAAATCCTGTTTTGTGAAATTTCTGTATTGATTTTCCTTCTGCTAGACCAAACAGAGCTCCCTCTCAAAATATTATTTCCACTCATCCCTCGTTCAGCCGAATATCAACACTAAAACATGCTAAAACATAGGGAAGGGAATACGAAAGGGGAAGGAAATATTATTATCAATAAATATTGGTTGACCAGAAAAATAAAATTTGTATATCTACCTGTTTCCTCTGCCAGATTTCCAGGAGAAGTGACGAGCCGCTCACTCGTACGCCTGCACCAAGAAACAGCCAGCCATGACACCCACCCATCCTCGCAGAAGCATCGTTGTAAGACTTTATCTCCCTGCCAAATTTATGCTTGTGTGATCAGGTTACCGAATAAAGTAAACCCGCGGTTAATTCCAGAAACAACTTTCAATGCTTCAACTAAATACTCATATGTTAAATGCATACGCTAGTTTTAGTATTTCACTCCCTGTCAAATTCTTGTTAATTTTTTTTAACTAATTCGGGTTGCACACAACGACACAAATCTACTCTCGCAAAAGAGATTTACGGCAGAGAGTGAATGCACGCTCTGGAGTATGTCTAAATATCACGAGTGAGAAGGTGTTTCATGCACGCCACATAAGTCATTTTTCATTGGTCAAAATAATATCAATCCACGAACTAGCCAATGAGATGTTAGATACCAAAGGTCTCCAGGTTCACGTCGAGAAAAAGTATGTTAAGGCGCGAAATTGGGGGAAAAAATCGGGCAGCAACTTTCGAGGGTCATCGTGTTCATGTCATAGGCTGTGCTTCAACTCATTAACGCCGTTTTTGACAATAGTAATAAAAAATAGTAACAAAATACACATAATAAAATATAATTTATTGTAGTAAAAGTCCCACTTAAACTAGCCGAGCACACCATGGATGTGAAAAATAATTGGATATTAACAATTAATTTGATGCTAATATTTAATTATGCCCCAGCAGAGAATCTAATTCGATTTAGGATCATAAAATTTTATATTCACCAGCTATTATATAAAAGCATCGGCCCGCCGTCGGGCTAACCTCTTAAATGCAGTCAATCAGCAAGTGATCAAAGAAGATGCAAACAAATAGAGGGGAGCTCACTCATACCCGTTGGGACGATGCTGGTTTGCCAATGTCGAACCAATGTCTTGATTGCCGATGTTGGGCCCACGTCGGGCTAACGTGGCAAATGCAGCCTGTGCGAATGTGGGTTCTTCCATATTTCACCCGTATGGGGCCGGCGTGGGTTTGCCTATTCATACACAACCCAATTCAGAATGTGGGCTTCCCAATACTCAACCCACTTGGGGCCAGTGTGGGGTTGCCCATGCCCCCACAGCCCATGACATGCCCACCTTTACCCACGTGGGCCCAATGAGTACTTGCTGACTGGGATGCTGATTCAAAGACTTGTGCCATGCGCTCGAGATGTCAAGCTCCAACAGAAAAAGTCCCGATCTACGAAGGCAAAGCCAGGAACAGAAAACGAACCTATAAACAACAACAACAACATACACTGTCTGTGACATGTGGCGATCCACCCGGATGAAGGTTTAATTTGTCAGACTACCCTGTCGTACTTCCTGTAGATTACACTCGCTATGACAGGCAGAACGAGATAAATAATTTCATGACTATAATTTATTGTTGTTGTGTGAAAGAGAGGGAGGGAGGGGGGTCATTGAATGGTAATAAGTTTTAGCTTCAAGTCGATTAGCTAAGATTCATAGCGTCTCCTTTCCCTCACCGCTATGCCGACGGCAAATACATTTCCCTGGTGGTAACTCGAACATCCCCATGGCGCACTTATTATTACCTTTGCGCCCAATTGGACCTTCATTAACTTGAGAAAATGGGCCGCCATGAATAAAAATACAGAAATGGCAGACTAAATGGCCATTCGTCGGTCAAAAATTAATTACAGACGTTAAAATTATCCCTATGGAGCCTCAAAATCACCTGAAATCGAGGGTCAAGAAGAGGGCATTTTCGGTCATAATCGACCCCGTGTATACAGGGGATGATGATCACAACATCGATTATGGTATTTTTATTCATGGCGGCTCTTTTTCTCAAGTTAATGAAGGTCCAATAGGGCGCAATGGTAATAATAAGTGCGCCATGGAGATGTTCGAATTACCACCAGGGGAATGTATTTGTCGTCGGCATAGCGGTGAGGGAAGGGAGACGCTATGAATCTTAGCTACAAGTCGATAGGTTTTAGTTTCTTGAACAATCTAAACCTGAGAAGGAAGCTGAAACATTTATGGATTAAGAAATAAAATTTGCACAAGAACACTAAAATACCCAATTTCTTGACTGGAATCTGTGACCGGTCAAACAGAAATCTGAATCCAAAAGAGGCTGCAGGAGATTTACAATACGCCCACAAGTTGGCATGGGCGAGTACCCTTGGAATCCTTAGCTACATGTATCAGGTGTATATTTCATAAGAAAGGAAACATTTAGATTTTTGTTTTTCTCGAGGCACCTGGATTGGACCTGATAATCCCTGAAGTATACCTCTCCCCCCCCCCCCTCCACAAGAAGCTAGCTGAAACATATCCCTATATAGAATAGTAGCAACATGGATGAGGGGCTCTCCCTGGTTGATGACTTCAATGCAGGACATCCCATGCTATTTTACTAGTCTTAAAGAATGTTTGCACTTTAAATGTTTAATGGATCCCTTGATTCCTAGACGATAGGTTCATGGCACCTCTGACCTGTGAAGTGCGAGTTCAGGTGTACTTTTGTGGTTCATATTCTCCCTTTTCATTCTATTTCTGCAGCTTAGGGCAGATTTGTAGTCAATGATAACTGGTGTGGATGGTAAATATGCAACAAATTATCTCCCTATTCCAAGAAATGATCTTTTTGCTTACATTGCTAATAATTGTGACAACTTCAAGCCCTTCCCTTTTTGTGACCGCAATGTTATAAGTCCTACATTAGATAGCACCAGTCCAACATTTAACAGGGCCGGTATAGAGTTCAGCCCCTCCACTTTCAAATGTGCTCCGCGGCTCCTGTGTTTATGGCCCAGAACCATACAAACAGAATAGTTAAGGGTACAAGGAAATAGTAATACAAAGTGAAAACATGAGTAACAATATACCATACAGCCAGTGCTATTACCTGGAAGGCACCACATGTATCATGGAACTCCAAGAATGCCATATTAACTGTATTCAAATTTTATGGTCATTTAGTTTGATATAAATTTCTTTATTTCATACTATCACCGGTACCTGAAATTCCTTGCTTGAACATTGTTAAGGGCCCATTCAAGTATTATATATATGCAAAAAAAAAATACCCCTTAAATGCAAATTCAACCCAGCATACATTGAAATCTGCCCCTAATCAGTATGCTGCAATAGTATGAAATGATAGCTATTCTGATTGAAAACGGAGATTTCTCTTTAGTTTAAAATCCGGTACCACATGTATTTCAAAGGAAAGGAATGTGCCTACTTCACAGTGGCATGGTTAGCAATGGTCGTCTTCGTCTCATAAAGATATAGTAGAGGAGTGGTATGTAGATCAGTGTAGGTCGTATAGATTTAAAAATTTATCCGTATTATAGATAAAGATATAAGAGGAGTGGTATGTAGATCATTGTAGGTCGTATAGAACTCATTTTTGTGATATCCACTGTCATTGTGGTATATGAAAATTTGGGAAATAGTTATATTCTTGATGGAAGAAAAAAATATAAACATCGAAAAAGGACAACTACTGCAACCAAGCCACTGTGGAATACATGTACTCATTACCAGGTTTCTCGTTTATCTAACATATTTCTCTTTACTTTCAGAATTGAATTGTACTTGTTGACCAAACTACATGCAGAATACACAAGCATGACAAGGGCACTGAACCACTGAAATGTGTGATGCATGTAAAGAGGTGTTAACAAGTATGTTAACATGGTTGAAGGCCTGGTAAATAATACTCAAGATCAAATCCTGGGACGGAATGTGTCGAAGATACTGTCTCCAGACTGAAATTGTGAACTGCTGTCAAGCTAAAAGTAAATTTCCATAGCATTTCTGGCTTCTTCTATATATTTCTCCACAGTAAAATCTGAAAATGCATATACATTCTCACAATTTAACTTGTCATACTTCATCTTTGAGTGACAGGTGAAATTTCTTTAGTTGCCAGAGTTGGCTACATGAAATAAACTGCCTACACTTGCCACTAAGAGGCTGGTAAAATTGAGGCTTAAGACGAGGGTGTCGGAACATTCCTTTGAATTAGATCTATTTTAAGTTTGTTGTTTATATATTGTGTAAACTTCAACACATTTCAATCACCAAATATCTACATTATGATTATCCATTGATTATGAATTTATGGATTTTAGGTTCACAATACTTATGCCCACCCATTGGGGCCAACAAGTTAGAAGAAAGCAAATTACTGAAATTCTCATATAATCTACCCAAGATCTATGAGGCACCCCAGTCTCAATAATGCAGGTACTATCCAAATATATAAGCTTAAGGCAAGCATAATGTTACAAATAAAATGTCATGACTGCCATCACCTCATTAGCCCAATTATTGTTTATTTTTTAAATTTGAAATTCTGAGTTCCAGGCTTCCCAGCCACTCAGAGAAATCAGGGAAAATGATTTTCCATCTGGGAAAACTCAGGAAAATTGAGTAGCAAGAGAGGAGTCACATGTGGCTTGCTATGTTGGCTTTTTAGTGCACACCAGGGATTCCCATTTTCCTTCTTAACACCTCATTAAGGGCTTAACTAGCATAGCTTGAACTCTTTATCAGGACTAATTCTTTCATAACTGTATGCAATGTGACTACGTATGTATCTTAGTGTTCTAATTGCTACAACCCTGTCATGGAGGAAATATTTCTCAGGGAAGTTGGGAAATTAATCAGGGAAAAATCAGGGAGTTTTGTTTCCATGAAAAGCTGGGAACTTAGTAGTCCGGGCGCCACTCGCGAGAACGTGTCATTCCGTAGCACCCCCCGCGTAGATTTTGTTTGACTTCTTTTTTATGAAGATCAACATCTCCCGGTCAATTAAATACCTGATGTAGTTATCTACGGTGGTGCCTAAAGTTGCTACATGCAATTGTTTGATGCCGACTGGTTTTGAAAAATTTAAAACCGGAATGGGGGTAGGGGTAATTCAGCCCTCATATTTTTAGTACCCCTGCGCTTCGCTATCTGAAACTTACACAAATTTACCTCCGAATAATGACCTTTCAGATAAAATAGTCCAGATTACTCTAGCTAATACAGCCACGTCATAGTGACGTCATAAGCTTGAGCAGCTTTTGTCTCATTAGTTTTGGGAAATATTTTCTCCGATTTTCTCCGTTTCTTTCGCAGTAATCCATTCTTGATGATATTTGACATATAATCTTGAAAGATATATGTCTCCCGCTTAATTATAGATCAGATACCTCTTTCTACCAAGTCCCGTTTGACCCCAGCATGGATTTATATCTATGTTATCCGGTCATGACACCGTTAAATCCAAATGGGGGTAGGGGAGATTACCCTCCCATATTTTCTTTAGTTCGCGGTTTATCATACTGAAATGCTCCACGCATTGCTTTTGGATATCGACCGGAAACGTAGAGTAACCAGACTTCTGGTAACTTCTTTAGTTTTTTCGCTATGACGGCATGAATCTAGAAATTGTATTTTTTCTTTATTTGTGTCTGATTATCGCGCCTTGTTCTTTCTTTATTTCTATAAAATATTATGCTTATATCTGGATAGTGTTTCAAAATGTCTCATTTGAACCAAGTGTCGTACAGAAGTAAATTATTATGATTTTGTGAGAGACAAACTCATAATCTGGCCCGAAATAAGACAGAAAAACAAACTCTAATTGAGGGTGTCCCACAAAAATCGGGGTTAGTTGGAATTCCTCGTGTTTCTTGTCTACTCAAAGTTATATTGTGAAAACTTGGATTATACTGATTTTGCATGGGTATACATAACTTTAATACAATCACAGCGAGGGATTGGGAGGAAACATTAATTGTAATGAATAGGAAAGGACTTTATTGCTGGCGATTGTCTGTTTGCTCAATCTTGTTTGCAAAGAAATATGGGTAGAATCGAAATGGCGACCGTGTTGGGATGGTCTGATATCTCGGTAAACTAAGATGTTACAGGGGCCGTGAGGATACTTCATAGTCTCCACATGAACACCTGCAATAAAAGCGCGGCCGAGATACTTAGGCTACGTTGGAGAATCCACCTCATTCTTGGATCTGAATGTGAGATGCCGAGGGAAGCCGAGTCATATGGTGGCCTTTTAGTTGCCAGACGTCGTCAATTTTCCCCCATCTTTCTGCATATCACTCCAATATATTACCTGTATATGGTAGCTATCTGCAGGTGGACTGTTGGCCTCCGAGGCCCGCCCCCTGTACATGTCATTTATTATGTAGGTTTATTAGGTTGGCAGGAAATTTAAGTCGTACGACGTCGGGTATTACAGGTTAGTTTTTCGAGGTATTCTTGCATTTCCCGTGTTTACTCCATGCTGAGACATTTACGCCATCGGGCGTCCTCGATGCTCAAACGAGTTATTTGTTTGAGCTGATCTGTCATCACAGCTCCCGAGCTAGTATATCTAAATCCGGTTAAGCCGGTGTTAGGGGTCGTGCGGATAGTTCATATTCTTCACATGAACAGCTGCAATAACTGCGTGGCTGAGATACTAAGCCTAAGTCCACCGTATTCTCGTGTCTGAGATCTGAATGTGAGGTGTCGAGAAAAGCTTGTGGTTGAGTCATATGGCCGCCAGACGTCAGTTTGTACCACCTTTTGTATATCGCTCCAATAAATCATATATATATATCCCTCTCTCTCTCTCTGTTTGCCGAGACTGGCCTGCTATTTGCAAAAATGGACAGAAGAGGGATGCGCAAATACATGACGGCAAGATAACACAGCCTTACAATGCAACTGGAATTTAGCTCATTTTTGTTTTTGGCTATAACGTCTGAGGCTGTTCAATCTAATCAAAATTAAACCCTGTCTGCTCCTCCATTTGGATTTGTCGGTTGAAGGATCTAAGAGGCTTGCAGTAACTCGCGTGAGAGCCAATCCTGAGAACACTTCATAGTGCTTTGAAGGGAACATTAATGATAGAGAATTTGTGGTTGGCTCAGTCGACTTAGACGCCGCGCTGGCGGGGTGTCTTTTCATGTTTTCGCGGTCCCGACATTGTGGCACCATAATACGTGGTAGATAGATGAACTGGTCTTTGGTGTAAACATTAGGATAAACGGACACTGTGACCCTATCTCCCCTCCACGATTGCAAGTTGACTAGTCCAGATGCGACCATGGTGTCATAATGTTATTAAATATTCATGATAAGGGCGCTCAGAAAGCCAAATTCAATTGTAATACTTAATATTTTATATAGTGACATGTACGATTGGGGAGCATTGATAGGATATTAATTTATTAAGACTGGGGGTTGTTTAGATATGTGTTTTCACATAGTGTTCAAATGAACATCGTATTCTGAAGACTGTTACTCTGGACACGACTTGGAATTCATTTGGATAAAGAATAATGATCAGTGATTTCGGAGTTTATGTATAGAACATCATTATGTCTTGCTGACATCATTGGAAACTGTTTTTCTTGTATTTATTTCATACACACTGGAATTGGGGCTAACTGTCATACGAAACAGGTCTTGCGATTATTCAAGCGGAAATTCTTTATGGACTGCGGCTGATTATTGAATCTTGATATCGGATTTGACACTTGCTAGTGATATAAATACTGTATTGACAAATTAATATATTGGATCTTTCTTTTCGTATTTTTTTCATTTATCTTTTATACAAAAGGAAGGCATTGGAATGTTGTTTTTGTTTTTCAAAATCAATCAAGCATCCCAGTGTAGTAGAACGTTCCCATAATGTATATCTAGCTTCAAGAATGGAACCAAAGAAACTGACAAGTATCCAATAATGAATGAGATATATTTATCGAATTAATTTATATGAACTTCCAATTTCGACCATCCACATTTTTCTTTGATGTGGATGTCATACGAATCGGGTCTTTAGATTCTACACGTTGGGTGGGCACGGGTTTCTGTTGCTTCAATGCATTTTGTCTCACTTCATGGATCATATTTGAAAATAGTTTGATGGGATCCGCCT
>JAVTVY010049402.1:0-24989 GCA_036873755.1 Hanleya hanleyi
GGGCCGTCTATCTCATTGTCCTACAAATTCTTAATGGCCATCAAACGATAATGCATACAGAAATAATACAGAGCTGTTTATTTGTGTATTCACCTAGTACTGAATCTATCGAAATGTTTAGTTATTTATTCATTTGTTTATCTATTTACTCACTTAGTTATATATTGCTATTCATATTATGTGACTGACGGTCGGAGGGTGCCTATTTTTGGGAGGAAGATATATCAAATTATTGCATCGAAAAACAATAGAAAACAAGAATGACTACAAGCCTTCTATTTCATATGATACAGGCACACCGAAGACCACAGATGAGTTGGACAAGACCTGAAACAGAAGACAGATGACGATTACAAGAATACCAACAGCGCCTAGAGTGATAACGCCGCATAGCAAGAACACCCAGAATCAGAATACTCGACCCTAGACCACGCCGGACACGCTACCCCTTAGCTGTTACCGAACTGACCGAACACAGAATATGATCCTTTGACTTTCACGCAATATAGGTCGTAGACCTGCCGTTCTGTACCCCAATACACACTCCAAGCAATTGTTACAGGCACAGATTTCTGGAAGGACCCACCCTGTTCCCAAGGGCGTCGTTAGGGAAGTCCCCTCGAAGAATCCTGAAGACGCCCTGGTTCTCCCAGTTTTTTTCTGGACGGCTTTGTGCGTACTATGGGGTACCAAGACAAAGGAATCATCTACGCGATTATAACAACTATTTTTCAGTATAAAAACTAATAAAAGACTTGTACATAGCGACTCTTCTCTACTAGTATTTATATTTCCTCATTGTTATTGTTATTCATTATTTAATTATTTATTTTAATATCTAGCGCTGCAAAAGATCTTAAATTAACGAAGAAATGTACCGTGAAATTTAAATAAAACATTGAGTTGATGGGCCGAGAAATCCGTATGGGAAGCGGCCCTTAAACTACAATCAAAATCGAAAAGGCAGAATATCTTGCTGAATCATTCGCATCAAACAGTAGCGATAGCAACCTGAAATCAGAATTCAGAAAAATCAAACAAGAAACGATCCTGGAAAATGACACAAATGATTATATAGAAAACTACCTTAACGGAGACTTTAATATCAATGAATACGGAAAAGCTTTACACTCTAAAAAAGAAAGTTCACCCGGCGAAGACAATCTAGGGTACACAATCCTAAAGCACCTACCAAACAACACTCAGGAACTAATTCTAAAACTAATTAATGTGAGCTGGAAGACCAAACAACTACCGAACAAATGGAAATCATCTATTGTTATCCCAATACCAAAACCTGGTAAAGACCCATCAGACAGTAAGTCATATAGGCCGATCTCACTCACGTCAAATTTATGCAAAATTATGGAAACCATGGTCAAAAATAGACTTGAATATCACCTGGAAATCAACAACCTGTTAAACAAAACACAAAGCGATTTTCGGAAAAAAAGAAGTACTTTAGACCACATAGCCAGACTCCAACACTCAATCAAAAAGGGTAATGCCAAACACCAATATACATTAGGCATTTTCTTGGATATAGAAAAGGCATTTGACCTTGTATGGCAGGACGGGATTATCACCCAATTAAACAACCTAGGAATTAAGGGCAGGATACAACACTGGATAACAAATGTTCTTCATGACCGAAACTACAAAGTTCGTATTGGTAACACCATATCCATGGACCACCAGCTAGATAACGGCACCCCACAGGGCAGCGTCATAAGCCCCACCCTTTTTAACATCATGATTAATGGCCTGGCCAATGCAATTGACACAAAACATCCTGAAATTGAACAATCACTTTTTGCTGACGATGCTGCCATGTGGAAATCTGCTGGCTCGATAAAAAAAATTAGCAAGTATAATGCAAAAGGTACTAAATACAGTCAGCGACTGGGCCGATAAATGGGGATTCAAATTTTCAGCTGTCAAAATTACCGGTGAGCTATTCTCAAATAAACAAAACAAAGACATCACGCTATCACTAGCAGGCCAGAACATCGAGTTTAAGAATAGTGTGAAATACCTAGGTATGATCTTCGACCGAAAACTCTTACGTAATATAAACCAGTTTACATCTTTCAGATGTCGTACTGAGGTCTTTAGACGATCTTTTTTTCCTTCCACAGTGTGTGATTGGAATGGTCTCCCAGAACCAATTAGAAATTCTCCAACGCTTCCAGTTTTTAAACGTAGTTTACAGCAAATGAGACAAATACCAACTCCTCCGAGCTGGTTTTGTGCATGTTGTCGCAAAGAAAATATTCTTCTTTGTCGTCTTCCAAACGGATGTAGCAATTTAAAACGTCACCTGTTCAATAACTTCCTTTCACAAACTACTTGCTGTGACTGTGGACATGAAGATGAAACAGTTGACCATTATTTATTCCATTGCCCTTTGTTTAGAAATGAAAGAGTTGTCTTAATGGAAAATATTAAGAAAATTTACAATAACAACGAAACACCACCAACACAGACATTGTTGTTTGGAGATCAACAAAGAAGTAACAATGATAACGAGGAAATTCAGGAATATTTGGGCGAATTCATAACCGTTACAAAAAGATTTGATTAAGCTTGTTTTTTATTGTTTTTTTTCTCCTAGCCCATATTTTTGGTAACAGAAAGCCGCCATAGATATATAACTAGTAACTGAATAATATAGCGACCAAGCAAAATTGAACTGTCAACTCCAGGTCGCCGATATGTCCAGTGACAACCCGAGCTCTACCCCCTCTCCCCACACTTGTTATGATTATATAATTTCTCTTATATCTATGTTTTCTCTTCACGCCGTGCATCATAATTGTTCGTCCATGTTTAGTCCCGAAGTGTATTGTACTGTTTAATGTAGTCCAATGTGGGAGACGCAGTTATAAGCTCGCCTTAATGCGCTCCCACTTGCAAAAAAATGCAATAAAGCATCGTTTAAACCAAAACTCAATTGGAAAGACCACATCGACGAATTAATTATTCGGTGTAACAAAGACCTGAATCTTATGAGGTGCGTATCGGGTACCAACTGGGGGGCCAATAAACATTAGCTTAATCAAATTATATCAAACACTCGTCAGATCCAAAACAGACTATGGTTCAATCGCCTACCAATCAGCATGCAAGACCCAGTTAAAAAGAATAGACAGCATTCAGTATTCGGTCTTAAAAATAGCCACCTGAACTCCTTGAATTAAAAAAATTCAACACTCCCTTAAGATTACCAGCGATATTAAACCCTAAACCCCCCATTAGAAAACAGGTATTCAAGTCCTTAATAAATTTTATCAAAAATGCTGGCTATTATTCCAGTAAAAAGCACTACCCCCGTGCATGCGCATCACTAACTAACAATGTCAGCATTGGCCAAAATTTCTCTTTTGGAATAAAATATAGGCAATGTGGGCACCGGAGATACCATGTTCCGTGTGGGCCGGTTGCCACATTAGTCTCAAAAATCGGAGGCCAAGACCAATCAACATCCCTGCGACAATATTGGCCAAAAATCTCTCTTTCGCAATAAAATAGGCAATGTGGGCACCGGAGATACCATGTTCCGTGTGGGCCGGTAACCACATTCGTCTCTAAAACCGAAGGGCCGCTACCAATTCAACAATCAATGACATAAATCATTAGCACACATCCAAGAAACAACCACGCACACAAATAATGTCACCCACAAAAATGAATACTACACTCTTTTTCATCATATACCTTCAGAAATGGAGATGAACATGATAAAGATCATCGTCGGTCCACAAGAACGTCCAGAACCAGAATACTCCATCCTATACCACGCCAGACACGCTACCCCATAGATGTCACCGAACTGAACAACCAGAACATCAAATTCTAAACCACACCGACACGCTACCCCATAAATGACACCGAACTGACGCCTTAACACAGAATATGATCATTTGACTTTCACGCAATATAGGACGTAGACCTGCCGTCCTATGCCCCAATACACACTCCAAGCAATTGTTACAGGCACAGATTTCTGGAAAAACCCACCCTGTTCCCAAGGGCGTCGTTAGGGAAGTCGATTCGAAAAATCCTGAAGACGCCCATGGTTCTCCCAGTTTTTTCTGGACGGCTTTGTGCATACGAAGGGGTACCAAGACAAAGGAATCATCCACGCGATTACAGTGAACTCATATTTACCAGTATAACTTAACCAAAAACCAGAAAAAGACTTACGAACTTGTACATAGCGATTCTTATTTACTTCTATTTATATCTCCTACTAATCTCTCATTGTTATTTATTATTTATTTATAGATTTATTTATTTATATATTTAGCGCTGGAAAAGATATTCTAAAAACAAAGAAATGTACCGCGAAATTCAAATAAAACATTGAGTTGATGGGCCGCGAAATCCGAATGGGAAGCTGCCCTTAAACTACAATTTCAATCAAAAACCTTTATGTAGTCTACAAATAGAAACTAATGAAAACCCCTTACATTTAAGACGAGAAGAGCTGTCAATAAAATATGCAGGGAAAACAGTAGCCAAGGGCGAAAGCCATCCATGCCAAAAAATGTTTGGCCCAAAAACCGAATACGAGTACCTAAAAACGAAATGGGAAAAAGACTCCGCACCACTCGGTTACACGATAGAACGATTATTCCAAGAACACGACATTCCTATCTCGTGTATCTCTGACACTGACAAGGTCAATAGACCACCATGGCAACTAATCACACCACACGTGGACACGAATATACATAGCTACATCACCAAACAGGACAACCCAGAGCATATAAGGGTCACTGCCCTCGAATCTATTGACACACATTGAAAAAATCGCTTGAAACTATATACAGACGGCTCCAAAAACATAAGTCACAATACAGGTTCTGCATTCGTTATACCAGAACTTGATATTCACGAAGGTTTCAAACTACCAGACAATATGTCTGTATACACCACTGAATTAGTCGCCATAATCAAGGCCCTTGAATGGGTTCTTCAGAACCGGTTTCCACCGTTATTCTTAGCGATTCCTTAAGCGGACTGGTATCGACAGAGAACTCCAATTCCGACAGCAGACCTGACTTCATACACGAAATAGAAATTTTATGTACACAAATACGAGACAATGACATTGACGCCATTTCAGCTTGGATTCCTGCCCATGTGGGCGTTAGGGGAAATGAAGCCGCCGATAGGACAGCCAAAGACAGCCTCACCAAAACTGCACCTGACGTGCATATAGGACTAGGAACCAAAGAACCGAATTCTATCATTAAAACCAGAATAGATAATAAATGGGAAAAGGAATGGAACGAAGAAAACCGAGGTAGATGGCTACATATTATTCTAGATAAGGGGAAAAGACGGAGTTGTGGATTCCAGCTAGACAGTAAACGCGTGACGACCGCATCATCGCAAGATTAAGACTAGGCAAAACAGGACTAAAATCACACCTCTCTAAGCTAATAAAAAACACATCACCACTATGCACCTCATGCAACAACGAAGAAGAGACGAGAGAACATTTTATACTCAAATGCAAAGTATACTCCACCTTACTAGCTTATATCAAATCGACTGACTATTACTCTACCATTTAATACTATATGGTTACACCAAGAAACCTAGGACCAACTTTAAATAAATGTAGCACGCTTAGAGTCAAAACTATTTTACAGGGGCGGAAATAAGGGTCAGTGATCAGAAATGACCGATCAAATTTGGACACTAACCAATCAAAATGCCATAGCAATAACATAGACAAATTCACTGATCAAATTAAAAGCTCATAATAATGAGCACCGATCAAATTGTGTTCCCTTATTTCCAACCCTCTTTAACGAATGTTAACCGTCCGGTTTTCTAGCAGGGGCAGAAGACTGGAGGTTATATCAAACATTCACAATCGGCTTTAATTATAATAATATTTTTATTTATAATATTTAGTACCTAATTAATTATTGCTATTGATCATGTGTGACTTAGATCACGATAGTGCCAGTCGGTGACAAAAAATAACACCAGAAAACAAGAACTACAAACTCTTCTATTCTTTGTAATACAGGCACAGCACACTGAAGACCACAGACGAGTAAGCCATGAAACAGAACACCGATGACGACAAATATTATAAAACAGCACCGTGAGTGACAACACCCCAGAAACCACCCTTACCTAGCCATTTCAGTGGCATCACCAAAACCCACACCTTGACCACGGACAATCAACGGAAACAAGAACAGCTTCTACATTCAAACCAAATCACACAATGCCGACCACAACCACGGACAATTGAAACCATACTCACTGAAGACAACACAGATCAGATGTGCCACACCTGAGATCCCACCGATGTAACGATTGTCTAATGCAAATTTGATCCTCTGACTTTCACCAATATAGGATGTAGATCTGCCATCTTGTACCCCAATACCCACTCCAAGCAATTGTTACAGTCGCAGATTTCTGGAAGAACCCGCCTATGGTTCTCTCAGTTTTTTCTGGACGACGTTGTGTGTACAGAGGGGTACAAAGACAAAGGAATCACCCACGCAACTAGAATATACAATGAACACATACTTACCAATCTAACCTAATCAAAATCCAAGCGATGAACCTGTACATAGACAATTCTTCTATTCTATTTATATCTCCATCCGCCCATTTATTATTATTTACTTTTTTATTTATTTATATATTTATTTACTTATTTATTTTTTTATTTGATAATACAGCGCTTGTAAACATCTTTAACGAACTAAGAAATGTAACGTGTAATTAAAATAAAACATTGAGTTGATGGGCTGCGAAATCCGTACGGGAAGCGGCCCTTAAACTGCAATTTCAATCAATCATTGCTGAGAGAAGCCATTTGATGAGAACTACAGTGAAAGTTGAGGTAAAAAAAAAATATATATATATAGAACAAAATTATATTGTTTAAAAATACATCTTTTATTGTACTACTATGTGATATGTTTTTTTTAAATGGTAAAATATATACTATGTATATGAATATTATATGTTATCACTTTGTGATCCATTATATTGTTTAAAAATGTGCTATATAATATATAATATAAACAATTTGGTTTTTGCCAAATTATTTGAAAATATGTTATATTAGCCTCAAATAACCTAAAAATATAGGGAAGGGGAAATGTCCACTGGGGGAAATGTCCATGGGGGATATGTCCGCTGGGGGAAATGTCCACTGGGGGAAATGCCCTGGATTCGCTGAAAGAACATCCCTGTGGAGACTGTGAGAGACGATGGATCTCTCTGTAATGATATTGGGAAAGTACTTACTGAATGGCAGGTTAAATTTGTTAATTTATTGAACCCCGTGGAACTATCAAATGAGAACGAAAATATCTACATTCCTAATAATATTACAACCGCTAATAAATCAGATATTTGTGATGATGAAGTTTATACAGCAGTTAGTAAAGCCAAGTGTGGTAAGTCGATATATATAATATACCGCTTGAGGTTTTGAAGAGTGAAACGGTTATTGGATTATTACACAGACTGTTTAATGTGTTATGAAAATGAGGTTATACATAATATGCGGAGAACGGGGGTAATTAACTCTATTCCGAAATCAAATACCAATGACCCTCAAAACCCTCTGTCGTACCGAGGCATCACCATAGCTCCTACTGCTTATAAACTATTCTGTTCGGTGTTAAATCAGAGGTTATTGACATGGGTGGGGGGAAATGAATTAATATGTGACGAGCAGAATGGTTTCCGGGTTAATCGGAGTATTATTGACCATATTGCAGAAGCAAAGTAACTCCGAATAAACTTAATAAACGCATGGTGACAGTCTCAATATTTCGACAAAATTCTATTTGTCATCTTCATCTTAGAATTAGCGCTTATAAATTACCAATCGAAAAGGGGCGTTACACCAACACACCCAGATGTGATGTGATGAAAAACATTTTTTATTGTACTGCTTCGTATTTGAAAAGCAAAGAGAGTCTCTGTTTAATGAACGTTGCTTACCCCCCATACCTGCAGACCCTAACAACCTATTCAAACAACTTGCTGATGGGTCAAATTTTATCATGGTTAAAGCAACTGCAAAATTTGTCTTTGACTGTTTCAGCCACTTGGGTTAGTGTACATGCTGGACGTTCTATAGAACCATTGATCACATAAATAGTATACACCTCACTCAAGCATGTCTATGGTTATTTTAATATGGCTATTTTAATGCCGGGTAAATGGAAACCCTTTTATATATTTGCATGTTTTATCTGTTGTCTGATGTTTGTAGTTGTGTATGTTTTATATGTATGTATGATTGCGTTTTAGCCCTCCTGGGCACAACTTTTACGCAAATAAACTATTCTATTCGATTCTTCGGGATGTGATATAACAGCAGTTACAGGCTCTTATACACAAAAACAACTAACAAAGACTGAAATGGTTCGATACACAAAATTAGAGGGCAATAGCCACCAATCAGATAATATGTGAGCATAACAAGATAAACATGAGTGGTACATAGCCGTGACAGTTCTTTCTGGACGGCTTTGTGTGTACAGAGGGGTACAAAGACAAAGGAATCACTCACGCGACTTGCAATGTACAATGAACACATACCAATATAACCTAATCAAAAACCAACCGATGAACCTCTACATAGACAATTCTTCTATTCTATTTATATCTCCATCCGCCCATTTATTATTATTTACTTATTTATTTATTTATATATTTATTTACTTATTTATCTGTTTATTTGATAATACAGCGCTTGTAAACATCTTTAACAAACTAAGAAATGTAACGTGTAATTAAAATAAAACATTGAGTTGATGGGCTGCGAAATCCGGGATACGGACAAAACCCCAGTGGACAAAACCCCAACACAAAAATCCCCAGAACAGGAAAAGTGGACAAAACCCCAGGCAAAACACCACTTCATTTTTTTTTAATTTGTGTTTACTTCAAAATATGCAAATACGCAACTTATGTGTCAGATATGTCATGAGCCTATTTATTTTTTTGTATTTGAAATTATGAGATAGTAAATTTAATCATTTAAATTTTTTTTACCGTAGAGTAAAATGTGAACTAAATAAAACAGAAATTGGACAGAGGTTGAAGAAGCGAGTGCAGCGAGCTACAAAAGACCTACAGGAAAGACTTCGCAATCTGTGCGTTGACTTGGACAGCGGTCGTACGACATTGGAAGAAACCATGAGAGGCCTTGGACATAATATCAGACTATATTAGATAGACTTACTAGATTTAGATAGATTACTAGGTAGAAAAAAACCTAAATGTGAAATGTCACATTTTGGTGTGTAAATATTGACCATAACATGTAAATATTGACATTAATTTAATAAAAAAAATATAGATAAAATCTCGTAATGTTGTTGTATGGCTAATATAATTTTTCCATACAAAAGTTAAAATTGGGGGTTTTTGTCCGATTGGGGTTTTGTCCGCTGGGGTTTTGTCCACTGGGGTTTTGTTCGCCGGGATTTTGTCCACTGGGTTTTGTCCGCTGGGATTTTGTTCACTGGGGTTTTGTCCGCTGGGGTTTTGTCCTACACCCACGAAATCCGTACGGGAAGCGGCCCTTAAACTGCAATTTCAATCATAGCCATGACAAGGAATATAGGATTGGCAATACACATTCGAAATGGCGATAGTTTGATAAGGATTAATAGTGACAGGTGGGGATTTATTGAGGTGTGTGAGTGTGTATAGAGTGGCAGCAGAAATGTCAATCAGGGGAATAAACACAACTGGAACATAGATTAAAAAAAAGGAAAAAAAATGTATTAAGTTGATTAGAGAAACGTAACAAAGGTACCTAGGATTGAAATAAAACATATATTGAATTGAATAGTTACAGAGCGGGAAATACAAGACTATATTAGGCTATTAATTAACAAGACAAGGAATACACACACCACAGAAATGCTGGATGGTTGTATTATCTTATCTAAACAGTGATTGATGAAATAAAATATATATATAAAAGTTGAAATTAGAAACAAAAATACCAAAATAATAAACAGTAGTCTACCTGAATAACTGTAGCTCTTTCAAAGCTTTTACACCACTGTTAAGTTTGGGATTTGATCGCCGAATGGCTAGGGCTTCCTTAAATAACAAGATATTCCAGTGATCCGCGGAGTCGATAACTTTAGTGTTAGACAATAAGACTGAAAACAGTGGGCAATATGGAACACCTTCTAATCTATTCGGTAAATAAAGAATGTATTTAATATGTTGGAACAAATGAGAATGGATTTCGCTGTTGCCTTTACTATGCTCCTTTGGTCGTGTTTCAAGACAACGTTCAGTTTTTTCGATGTAACTAGAATTACACTCAGGACAGGTAAATTGGTACACAATATCACTTAGAAATTCTAGCGGAGTCTTGTCTTTGATGTTGATAATTGCACTGATTTTAGTGGTTCTCCAATGAACGATGATCTTCACTGGCTTTGTGAGAATTTCACCTAAATATCGTTTGACTGTTCGTTCTCCATGAGAACCAACGTATGGGGAATTTGATCCAGATTTTTGTTATGTCGTCTTTAGGATTATCTTGAGGCGCACAAGCCAAACGGGTGGCGAACTTTTGGACAAGTTTTTCAACTGTAGCTGTGGGGAAGTCATTCCAAGACATAAAGTCTTTAATAAATCTCAACTGATTGTTGAATAGCGAAACAGTACTACAAAGTTTGTGATCTCTAGTTACAAGCGCCTGTATCCAAGCAGTTTTTGTAGTCCAAGATTGAAAGCTGTCGAAATGAACATACTGGCCGGTACAAGTGGATATTCGGTATGTTGAGGTTGTCATTCCATTGTATATTTTGATATCGAGGAAATGCACATCAGTATAAGCGTCACATGTCTCGTGGGTAAACTTGAGCTGTGGGTGGAAAATGTTCAGTGCCGGCAAGATTGAGTTGAAATCAGCAAGTGTGTCGTCGACATATCTGCAGTAGCATTTAATCGTTCCATCTTGGACCAGTTTATCCACCACTGTCTTTTCTAGCTCAGTCATGAAGATGTTGGTGAGGGTCGGCCCTAGGGGGGAACCCATCGATACCAACAATTCAATTCTTTATTCGGCTTGGGCATAACCTGCCCCTCGCCACATAAGGTACATATACAGTAATGGACAGAGCGGTCAAACACATGGATTGTAACAGACTAGGTCAATTTGATACTGACTAATGCTGAAACATATGATTGAAAAATGTGAAAATGAGCTGATAGACCATCAATGTACGAAGTGTGCATCTCTTAACATAAATGCTTCATGTACATACTTCCCTAATTTGCGAACAGTACTTCGAGAACGGCTTTAAAGACACTAGGTTTTTTCCAAAAATAACTTTTGATATATATTTCTCTGATACTTTTATACAGCGGGCAAATGAGCAGAAACTGAAATTCATTTTCTATCACGTTTTGATTGCAGTATTGACACAATCGATCTTTTATTTCTAAACGATTACTGCCATGTCTCCCCGTTTCTATTTTCAATTTGTGTGAAGAGATCCTTAACCTACTTAACGCGATACGATGCTTACTGTTACTTATTTTTATTATATAAGGCTCCAAGCAAAATTCAGTCTTGATATATTTATACATCGTTAATTTTGGAGATTCCATATCTGCAAACCAAGTTGTTATAAAGTTATCTTTCAGCCTAGTGCGAAATATACGTTGAAAAGCAGCATAATCAACAGAAAATGGGAAAAGCCATACCTCAGGAAAGCCGAAAGTACACAACATGTCTCTTAAAAGCGACACCCAATTCGTTATTTTCTTGTCAGCTTGAATATACAAATATTTATATACTCCCTGTAAAATGCAATTTCAGTATTTATTAATTTAAACCAATATTTCAGAATTCGACAGAGCCGTTTAAAACGCAAAGGGAGTCTACCGAGCTCGCCATAAACTGCAGCATTCGACGTAGAACTATGAACTCCAAGTAGCTGTTTACAGAATTTTCGGTGGACACGTTCAATTGCATGTCCAGTGTGAAATCCCCATACCTCGCTGCCATATTTCAAGATAGAGCCCACGTATGAATCAAACAATTCCAAGAATTAGCTTTCGAATTTTTGATAGCAAACAATTTAGCGCTTTTAGGGCTTTATCCGCCAGGGACTGTTATGCACTTGTAAATTTAGCAAATGGATACCCCGTCCACTTGCTGGTACAATACATTGTTGAACGAGAATGGAGTTTTGCTACAGGAATTCATCAATAGTTTTTTTCGGATAGTGGTTGACATTATCTGTTTTTTATATACACGTGTTTGAGTTTTTGTTTGATATTGAATGCGTTCATTTTGGGAATATACATGTGCAGTACGACAGAAAATTTGTAATAAATGTTATAGAACCAAAACTGATGAAAGCGTTTTTAAAGAAATGGTCCGACAGATTGTCAATAGATAACGGTAAACTTAGAACCTACATGTATAAGAAGTTTAAGTCTGATTTTGGAGCTGAACATTACGCCACAGTGATAATGTCTAGGAAATACAGAAGTGCGATGGCCAAGTAAATGGCCCATACCAGATACTGTTGCTTTTATATGCCATGCAAAAGCTCTTTTCAATGAGTCTTCCTAAAAAATCCCCAGAACAGGAAAACTGGACAAAACCCCAGGCAAAACACCACTTCATTTTGTTTTGAATTTGTGTTTACTTTTAAATATGCAAATGCGCAACTTATGTGTCAGATATGTCATGAGCCTATTTATTTTTTGTATTTGAAATTATGAGATAGTAAATTTAATCATTTAAAAAAAATTGTACCGTAGAGTAAAATGTGAACTAAATAAAACAGAAATTGGACAGAGGTTGAGGAAGCGAGTGCAGCGAGCTACAAAAGACCTACAGGAAAGACTTCGCAATCTGTGCGTTGATTTGGACAGCGGTGTAAGACATTGGAAGAAACCATGAGAGGCCTTGGACATAATATCAGACTATATTAGATAGACTTACTAGATTTAGATAGATTACTAGGCAGGAAAAAATCTAAATTTGAAATGTCACAGTTTAGTGTGTAAATATTCACCATAACATGTAAATATTGACATTAATTTAATAAAAAAATATAGATAAAACCTCTTAATGTTGTTGTATGGCTAATATAATTTTTTCATACAAAAGTTAAAATTGGGGGTTTTTGTCCGATTGGGGTTTTGTCCGATTGGGGTTTTGTCCGCTGGGGTTTTGTCCACTGAACCCCTGGGATTTTGTCCACTGGGGTTTTGTCCTCTGGGGTTTTGTCCTACACCCTTTCTACTCACACTCTGTGCAGTTCCGTTCTGTATCGATCTGCTGTATCGATCTGATCAATTTTCTGTTACAGGATGCTAGTGTACGTGTGTATACATGTATGTTTAATTTCTGTCTAGCTGGAGTTTATTTTTTAAGAAACAAGATTGTTCGATTACAGAAGCGGAAATTCATTATGCAGGACCACTGTCCACTAAATAAGGCTAAGTTTATGGACACGCTTGGGAATGCTACTGGCGCTATCTAGTCCAGGCCCGTTCGCAGGATTTTTTTCGGGTAGGTCGTTTCCCAGCAATGCGCGAGCGCGCCCTGTTAGGGGGGTTCGGGCCCCCCCCTCCCGTTCAAAAGAGCTAAAACATTCCACAATTATTTCAGTTTTCAACCGTTCTAAAATTGCAACAAAAAGAAAGAATAACAAATCAACCAATAAACTTTTTCGGACTATTCTATGTGAAGAGTAAATTTACGGGAGACAACTGACATTGCCATACTGTTAATACTGGTAGTCTTCCCTGCCTGCAGAGTGTGTAAGTTTTTCGTTTCTCGGGGGTTCGCTCGCTTTGCCTGTTTCGGTTGCAGTGACCTGCACACCAGCCTCTTATGATATATATATTTTTTATTCTTGGACTGTTGAGGCAGAACTCCGTCCGCTTCAAGGGCAGCGACCGACCCCTCCGCCCCCCCACACACCCCTGCGTATGGGCGTAGGGAGGTTAGGGATGTATTGGTCATTCGATTTGATCATATCGGCCTCAGAGGGTGTGTGTGATCAGGCGTGATCCTGTCGCAGCATCGCCTGCAAATTTCTGCGTGGTACAATTTCGTTTCTCTCTATGCTACAACATTGGAACATAGGAACAAACGAAATAGTTCAAACCCTTTACCTTTCGCATATGCTGAATGGTAAAACAAATTCTAATTTTGTTCAATATTTTCTTTTTTACTTTTCAATTCTTGTAGTTATTCAGATTTAAATGGCATTAAAAATTTATATCGAGGAGTTTGATCGACTCATTCTGAGTGGCATAGACATTTCCAATTTCGACATGAATTTGCTTCGATTGGTTTTGCTTTTCTTTATCGCTGAATAGTATTCTCCAAATTCCGACTGTATATCAAGAATCAGTTTATTTTGCATCAAATCGTATAAGTAATCATATCTGTAATTTTGGATAGTACTGCAAGCACAGCGATCGGAGAGAGAGAGAGAGAATTAAGGATTAATGTCGCGTATTCTAAATTCTATGTACTCTAACAAAAAACAAGTCAACAACCCAGCAATCCAGAGGTAATCAACACAACTCACCAAAAGACACCCGCATACATTAAAACGTATGCAACAAATCGATTTCTTCTTTTACCCGACAAAAAAGATCTTCTAAAGTAGCTGCTTGATAAAAAGAATCTCTTACAGTCTTAAAATATACAGTCGATCTAAATATGTTTCACTGTGAGAGCTTCGTGGCATGGAATACACTTTGGAGCTGGGTTTATTTTTAGTAAATGTTCGTGAGTTAACCCTACCTGGCCGGTGGGTGGGGGAGGGGGCACTTTCCGCTCACCCCCCCTCCTTCCCCCTGTTTGGTTTTGTGCTCCTATCTCCGGAACGACAAACAATAGAGAGCGGAATCTTCTTTGGTGAACACGGGTTTGGTGAACTTGAACACTTACACCACAAGGATAAAAGGCAAAACAAAACAGATATATATTGAGTAAGATAAATTCATCATGTTTGAACACTAATGCTCACCAATGAACATCTATTCTGCAATACTTTTGGAATACTAGCGTCCACACGAACATGTAAAAGTGTTCAGTTATGCGTAAAAGTGTTCAAAAGTGCACACTTCAGAATGAACACTAATTTTCCAGAGTTTCAATATTTAACAGCGGGCCATAATGCGGAAAACCCATTTTGTTGTTTTCATTGAGAAAGACCTAGTTGGTGAGCTTAATAACACTTAAATGCCACAGTTTGAATAAATCTATTTTCATACTAGCTTTCATACTTGAACACTTTGACATGTTCGAAAGGTGTTAAAGACTAGTCTGCTTTTCACTGTTCAGGATATGCAAATTGTTTTTGTCAGCGTGCCAACGGAGATCACCGAGAAGCTACGAACTGAGCTGTCCAATAGAAAAATATTAAACAGATTTATCTATAACATGTGTTCGTAACCAGCACAACTTGTTATGGACAAGCCGTCGAAGCCGCGATCATATATAATAACAATAACACTTATATAATACAACAATAATCAAACATGATAACTACAGGAAACAATCAATTAAAAAAACTTCTGGGAAACAATCGTAGAACCATATGAAACTTTAGTTTTTTTCGTCAAATATAGTGGGTCGGGCCACTAGTTCGTCATTCAATAACCAACAGTCATCATTAGAAGAATTTTCGGGTTTATTCACGAAAAAAACATTGGCGACTCTCAATGATACAATTTCGTTATTGTAGCGAGATTGTGGTTTAAAAAAATCAGTTTGATGTAGCATGGACTGTCATAAACACAGCCAGAAAAAAAAGGTGATGACCCTTTAACGGTGCCCAGACCTGAGTAGTATATAACAGGCAAATTGGAGCCTATTTTTCCCCAGATGGGGTCAAAGGTCAGTTCCGGTCACATGGCGGGCACCGGAAGTGACGTCACTAGACAGGTGGCGCCCCCTGGCCTTATGCCCTTTTACAATAGCGGATATTAATAATGGTGCAACAAAAAAGGGACTGGTGGCGCCCCCCTGTCGGAAGTAGGTCAATAAGGGTCCAAACGGTGCACAGGGGTGACTTCCGGGTCACCTGACAACCAGGAGTTATCTCCCCCTAGTTCCAGTTTTTGCCACCAGGGGCAACGAGGGGACCTGGCCATATATACCAAGGTCAGTCATCAAGGTCAATACGAGCCAATTAGCTCTTTTCAAATGGTTAACTACGATATACAAAACAACCCAAACTCACAATGTTGCATGAAAAAACACATTTTGATCTGTGACGTCACTTCCGTTTTCTTTTAGAAAAAAACTACCTCCGAACACAGAAGAGTTCCAATGTTTCCTTACACCGCAGACGTGTGGAATGCATGTACTGACTTTCAACATCAGGCACCTCTTCAACATCCGGGGACCCTGGTTTTACATCCGGATCCTCTTCAACATCCGGGTTGTTACATCCGTGGAACATGCGATGAGTGAGTGAGTGAGTGAGTGACCAACGCCCGAGAGGCGTGCCCAACACCCGTCTTAACGCATGGACGCACTAACGATGGTGAGTGAGTGAGGTAGTGAGTGAGTGATAGATATAAGGTCGTTTGTACACCATTAGCCTCAGTCTGTAGCCAACCTCTGACCGGGTACCATATCGAGTACATGACCGTTCTGTCAGAAGACACTCTCTCGTCGCGACAATATGCTCAGACATATGCGTCTAATGCATAGACAAGAGACACCACCGAGTCCCCCTATAGGTCCACCAAGTAGAGTAGAACATCCCTGTACGATGGTGGTGAGCGGCCCTACGGGGTTTGGAAAGACGTCCTGGGTGATGAAGCTCTTAGAGGATGGGACCATCCGTTATACACGCGCTGTATGGTGTTATAGCCAGTGGGAGCCCGCCTACAAAACCACGACAAAATGTGAGTTTCGTTCCAGGTATTCCTCACAACATAGACGAACCGTATTACTTCGATTCCGATGACACCAACGTGGTAGTGCTCGATGATTTGATGAGTGCGGCCAAGGACAATTCGACAATTGCCGACCTATTCACCAAAGGGTCCCATCATCGCAATCTGTCCGTCATCTACTTGACCCAGAATCTCTTTCCTCAAGGGAAGGCGTCCAGAGAAATTGCCTTGAACTGCCAATACTTTGTGTTGTTCTCCAATCCCATTGACAGAGCACAAATCCGTGTTTTCGGTAGTCGAATTTATCCTCAGAACATCGACCATTTCATGCAGGCGTTTCAAGGAGCGACAAATCGTCCTCACGGCTACCTATTCGTAGATTTAAAAGCCCATACCCAGGGAGATCGCCGGCTGACGACTCACCTGTTACCCGGTCAGGCATCACCACAGCCCCTAAACCATACACCGAGTCCACATCTGGCAGAGCAGCAACCCGCCCCCGTACAGCAGGTCCCCTTCATACCATCAGTGCCGGAATATCACCCAGCCGTGAGGGATCACCCCGAGGTTGAAGAACATAATGTAAACTCGAGGCTATGGAAGGATTTGTTCAAGGAAAGTATGGACGCCGAGCTGGGCGAGATGTTGGAGGCCACAGGAAACAAGTTTCACGGCAAAGGGTATTCGAAAGTGGAAGTGACAATGTTAGCCCATAATACATTGGCACCCAGACTACGACGGGTTTTACGTCAGAAGTATGCCGACCTCCTGACCCATATAAAATTGCTGGACAAGGACCCGATCCATTTGGAAATCGAAAGAACAGCGTCGATGTTGAAAACCTCGGGCATGAACTGGAAAGCGGCGTATGTCAGAGCAATAGCACAAAAGAAACATTTGTTCGAACGCATCATTAAAATCAAAAGCATCTCACTATAAATAGATCACACGGCCCCCGTCCCCTCGCTTCACCATGAGCACTGCAGAGGCCAAGTTCTTTGAACCCGACAAAGAGGATATTCTAACCGAAGCGTTACGTCAAGCCAATGTCGATGCTATCATTGATAAAGCACAAGGTGGGATCAACGACCAACGCATGCGTTCTCATCTTACCACGGTCATAAATGATGTCCAATGGGTGACACGCGTATGTCTTCTGCTGCATAAGAAACAGATAATAGCCAACACAAGTACCCGTGCCCAGAATCTGCTGATCCTGCATGAGGCATTTCAAACCTTTATGGAGACCCAGCTGGAGACGGGAAATTATCTTCTTCAACCTCCAACATCAACGTGTAGTTGACAATGCATAACGCGTTGAGATAGCTATGGAGACGGGCGTTGAAACGGGCGGTAAGGCGTTGAGACGGGCGTTACCACATTTCGATGTATTTGTCTCTAGAAAAATGAGAGCTTCTCAGCTAATTCACCAGGGCGTTGAAGCGTTAAGCTGACGGGCGTTATAAAAGCGTTATAAAACCACGCGTATTCCCAAAACACGCGCAGTCGACCGTCAACATGGCTTACACTTGCTCTGAGTGCGAACGCACGTTCATCAGACATTACGATATGATGCGACACCAGCAAAATATACATGAGATTGAAGACACGGAGGTGTCCGTTGAAGCGGATGCTGATACAGAAACCGAGATTGCTGACAGTCTATCTACTGATACAGAGAGCTCAGATAGTCAGCCTACATCCCAGCAAAGTGAGACAGAACCTACCTTCTGGGATCGTATTGTGGATGAAGCTATTCGTAGTTATGCTGCGGTAATCGAAGACGAAGGACAGGATAACTTACAACAGGGGTACACCGAAATGCGGCCCTGCATCAGGAAAACAGCCATGGCCATCTATAAACGGTATAGCCTGCTGCCCCTTGAAATGAAAGGCGACCCCACGCACAGGTCCATCATGAAGACCAAGCGTCACTTAGAAGAGGATATGGGGTTACCACCCACCGAGGCCCTGGAAAATGCGATCAGAATGCGCAAACAACTGTTTCAAGACATGCTGCCCGAATAATATCCAGGCCTGCCCGACGACGATTAGGTCACACCGAGCAAAGATGAAAGTTTCTGATAGGACGACAGACAAGAGCAGCCGAGAATACATCTAACGGGTCAAAACGAATATGACAGCGCCAAAGGACGGCCTCTGATCCGTCTTCTTGAATTGTAAACATACCCAACGCGGCTCCCCCAGCGTAGGTATGATGTGACATTGGGGAAAATAAACTATTTGAAAAGCTGTTGTTGTTGTTGTTTTTCTCATCTGTCATCCTCGTTGCAGCGGGCGTTCATTTGGAACAGGAATGGTCTGGACCCAAAAACATTACATGATTGCTCATGGGTTAGGTGTAAAGTCAGTGTTTCGCTTTTTTATATTTTCAGATCAAATCCTAATTTTACATGCACCCACCCATGACTTGATGGCCCTAGAGGAGCGCTTCACAATGATACCTCACTCGACCGAATCAGACCATCAGGGGTACACCTACACCCCAAACCGTCATTGTCCATACTCTTTGTCTACTGCGCATGCGCAGAATGACGTCAGTTGCACGTGCTAGCCATACCGTCGGATGCTCCTTCACGAATGCTTTACAATGAGACCTCACACAACTCCATCGGACCACTAGTGACCCCTCTCGGCCCCAACACGTCTATTTCCGTACCCTTTTTCCACTATGCATGCGCAGAATGTTGAAAACGGAATACACACCCCTCACTTCGGATGCGCCCTAACGACTGCTTTACAATGATATCTGATACGACACCATAGGCCCACTAGGGGCTCACCTGGACCCCAAAACGTCTATGTGCATAATACGGCCAGACTGCGCATGCGCAAAATGTCGAAAACGGACGTCACACCCCTGCCGTCGGATGCTCTCTCACGACTGCTTCACATTCTTACCTCACTCGATACAATCGGCCCACTAGGGGTTCACCTCAACCTCAAAACGTCTATTTCCATAATACGGCCTGTCTGCGCATGCGTAGAATATTGAAAACAAACAACACACTAGTCCAGTCGGATGCTCCTCCACGAGAGCTTCAAAATAAGAACTCATACGACACCATCGGAACACTAGTGATCCACCTAGACCCCAAAATATCCAACCAGTATAAACCAGTATGGATCTGTATACAGACCTACCCGGTATTGTTCGAAAAATTTCATAGCTTTTCCCATCGTGTTCTACATGGTGAGACGAAGAACCCCACAGCCCATAGTAAAATCCACAAAAAATGACCAGCCCTCCTATACAAGCAAAATAGATGCAAATGCGCGAATCAGGGGACATCAGCGGGCAATTTCGCCTACAAGAGGGTTGGCCTAGTCCGAGTTGTCTCCCTTGCGTCAGAGTGTGTAGATGGGGCTACGATCTGAATTCAGCTAGGATCCGGGGAAATTGACCGTGGGACGCCATTTTTCATAATCTTACACAAACAGACCTGCACGGATGATTTTCAACCTTTTGCGAGTGATTGTACCATGCAAAATTATATCAAACTAACGGGCGGGTGTATGTATCTGATTCATTCATACCACGGAAGACCACATGTTGGTCCCCGATGACGTCATGCTCGGTCGCTCAGCATACGAACGTTGTGTGACCGCCAATTTTTCTTCGTTTGTTTGTGCAAACTGGACAATAAACGCTCGACACAGGGGTCGCACGAATGCTAGAGTGGTCATAATGACATGGTACAACACCTATAGATCATGTTTATTAGTGCCCATGGGTTCAGATTTGTTTTGTGTGTGTAAAATATCTACTCTGTGGAGAGGGTTCCCCTTGTTTTTTGATGAAATACGACGTACCAAACACGAATATGTACACTTGACCACAAAATAAAATGTTTCCCTCCCCGCCCCATTTTCATCGAACACATACTTTTATGGGATCAAAATATTTTTTTTTAATTAACAAAACTATACATTTTGTTTAAATGAGACCGCTCACAGAATGTAAACAATAGCCCAGTAGGTACGTCAACCACCTCGCTGGGGGTCTAATAACACCCCAGCCACCAGTCAGATTTTGGGACCGGATTCGCGCCTTCGCGCACATCGCCGGAAGCGACATCATATATAGTAAAATAGATGTTTACCGAACATTTCAATTACTTTTCAAGTGTGCATGATACCTCTGTTGGCCTAGCGTTAAAAAGAATTATCTGAAGATAATTTTCCCTGTTTATCTGGACAGAGCATATGAAAAGTAGTTCGCGCATGTGCAACACAGAAGGAGTTGTTCGGCCGGATTCAAACTGAACCGTGGGTTGGTTGGTTTCCCCTTTACGTCATAGCAGCGTAGTAAAGGTCAACTTCCGCTATTGGTGGCAGGGATGGTAATGGAGCCTGCGAAATGGAGCATGCGCTGTGGGAAGGTTGTAGGTACGTTTGATGTACGTCGCTAAAGGTCATCACGTACGTTGGCATGACACCGATTTTGCGCGTCTGTGATTGGCGGCTGAAAAATACGTTGGTGAATCGTCGGGAGTTTTCCAGAGCGTGGGCGGGTATTTTTCTATAAAAAGGGACAGTTTTCGAGATCTGTATCCATTTTCTCAAAGTCTAGGCGAAGCCCTCTTACGCAATAATCCGAATACAATCTACACAAATACAAACAGTGGCATTCAACGTTCACCGCTCGCCAGTTCGCCCACTGCCGAGAGAAATTTTACCACAGATCCTGACGACCCGCCTATAGAAGTACTACCGAGACAACAAGCTGTGCGTACAATCTACCAACGGCATTGGCCTACTATCCGGCACTGGACTGACACAATTTTCGTTTAGAGGAAAACACCCGTCGCCCCCTCTACGCCTATACTATTTTCGAGGACCAAGGCACAGCGTTTAAATTAAATCACCCGTCTCCCCACTACGCTTATACTATTTTCGAGGACCAAGTCACAGCGTTCAATTAAATCCCAGTAACAATACCCTGGTGTTCGAGCAACCCTTGATAATTACCGATCGCCCGTCCCTGGACACGGTACTGGACCAACTAGAAAGCTTGGACAGTTTGGAATGGGCCCTTCCGATGAGATGATTTTTTTCTTAATTTTAACACCAGCTCCCTACATAATACACTTATAGTAAACAACAACACATTCGCTGCCTACATAATAATAATAGTAATTAACAACAACATCATCCGATGAGATGAAGTTTTTTTTATTCTGATAACAATAATACGGGATATCATATAACAGTAAATCACCCTTTTCAACATGAGGGGTGAATTATAAAAATAATATTTCAACTGTAATAATGAATTATACACCCTAAGTCGCAGGCCAAGTTCTGTGCTATTTTTAGGTTTCCAGAGCACGCACTATAATAATCCAATCAAATCACGAATCGGCGAAAGCGTCAATACAACTCTGTGAGTTTGGGTTGCTCTGTATACAGTAGTTAACCAGTTGAAAAGAGCTAATTGACTCGTATTGACCTTGATGACAGACCCTGGTGTATATGGCCCAGGTGCCTCGTTTCCCCTGGTGGCAAAAACTGGAACTAGGGGAAGATAACTCCGGGTTGTCAGGTGACCCGGAAGTGACCCCTGTGCACCGTTATTAAGACCCTCTTTGTAAAAGGGGATGTGGGCCCTCATTGACCTACTTCCGACAGGGAGGGCGCCACCAATGCATTTTTTTTTGCACCATTATTAATATCCGCTGTTGTAAAGGGCAAATTGGAGTCTTTTTTCCCGCAGATGGCCGCCAGGGGGCGCCACCTGTCTAGTGACGTCAATTCCGGTGTCGGTCACGTGACCGGAACTTACCTTTGACCCCAGGCGCTGCAACTTCCGGTCATGACCGGAAGCCTGGGGTCAAAGGTCAGTTCCGGTCACGTGATCGGCACCGGAAGTGACGTCACGAGACAGTTGGCGCCCCCTGGCGGCCATCTGCGGAAAAATAGGCTCCAATTTGCTTTTATATACTACTGACCTGGCCGTCACTTTTAAAATGTGATAAGTTACCGCCATCACATTTGAATCACTCTGACTTCTGGATTTGAAGGAGATCATAACATGAGGCACCAGAGGTGCTACAACTCCTCAGCCTCTGAACAGTCTAGACCAAGATGTTTTTATGGGTGTAGAAGTTTGGATGCATAGCGAAATGCAAACCCAAGCCACAAGTCAAACAGATGAACGAATGGATAAACTGACACAATGACAGACAGACAATCGGAATCCAGTATATCCCCTATTATGTACAGGGGTATATAAAGATGTATATTACAGCATTAAGTTATCACTGATGTATGGAGATGTACACTACAGAAGTTGTCGCGTTGATGTATGGAGATGTATATTACAGTATTAAGTTATTGCACTGATGTTTAGAGATGTATATTACAGCAGTAAGTTATTGCACTGATGTAGGGAGATGTACATTACAGAAGTTGTCGCGTTGATGTATGGAGATGTATATTACAGTAGTAAGTTATAGCACTGATGTATGGAGATGTATAGTACAGCAGTAAGTGTTCGCATTGATGTATGGAGATGTACATTACAGAAGTTGTCGCATTGATGTATGGAGTGGGTGGGTGAGTTAATCAAATTTAACTTCGCTTTCAACAATATTTCAGCTATATCACGACGAAGCAACTAAGCACCACCCAGCCCAGTTGTGTTCCTGCTATTTCAAAGAAGAAATCTTTGAAGCAGCATTGATGTATGGAGATGTATATTACAGCAGTTGTCTCATTGATGTATGAAGATGTTCATTACAGCATTAAGTTGTTGCACTGATGTATGGACATGGACATTACAAAAGTTGTCGCATTGATGTATAAAGATGTACATTACAGCAGTAAGTTGTTGTACTGATGTATGGAGATGTACAGTACTGAAGTTGTTGCACTGAAGTTCGGACCAAATTATCTAAGTGCACATTGTATGCGTGTGACGGTTTTGGCAGTGATGCAGGATCTATCAGTGCGATCAGTGCTGGTAAATGTACTTCCAGACATGGGTTATAAATTTACATAATCGAATTAAAGCAATTCAGTAATTTTGGGGTATCGATAGGACAGCTATTTCAATGCCAGGTTGGACGTTATTGATGAGCACGACAAGGGGTACCAAGGCCAACAGGTTATTGTGTCAGTTTGACAGTGGCCTTGAGGGTGCAACACATGGGACCTAAATTAAAAAGTTGTTTGTTTGGGGTAACAGTCCCTGGTCAGTGAGAACAGCTCAGTCGGTCGAAAGTTATTTTTTGTATTTTATTGGTCAGTCGGTCTCACATTACGATGGGATGGGATTTTCAACAAAATATCGGAACCAGTTTATCTCAAAGCATTGAAATTCTTCACAGTGCATTTTTCTGAAATTTCAAGAAAATTTATTCAGAATCCAAAAATCTCCAATACCTCTCATGTTACATGTTATTTTTATAGCGCCTAGTCACAATGGTACAACATTGCAAGCCCAACGTCATTCTGCTTTGAGAAAAAAAAAACAAAAAACATGAAATATCGCGTTCACAAGATCGTTGGGATGGAAGGACGGTATGAGGGACGAAAGGACGTTCTGAGGGATGGAAGGACGGATGGGTAGCTAGTGATGTAAAGTCACCCTCCATATTTGAATTTGATCGGCTGAATTGTTCTCGAGATATCGCGTTCACAACATAGTTGGGATGGATGGAATCTAAGATGGCTGATAGTGGCCATCTTAGATAACGCAGTTTGATGAAAAACAATTCCAGTCATCTTCTTATTGATGTGAAGTCACTCCCCAGATTTGAAGTCGATCGGTTGAATTGTTCTCGAGATATCATGTTCATAACATTTTGGCGATGGATGGAATCTAAGATGGCTGACGGCGGCCATCTTAGTTAACGCAGTTTGGTGAATATCAATACCAGTCATCTTCTTATTGATGTGAAGTCACCCCCCAAATTTGAAGTCGATCGGTTGAATTGTTCTCGAGATATCGTGTTCACAACATTTTGGGGATGGATGGAATCTAAGATCCCAAGTTTGAAGTAGATCGGTTGAATTGTTCTTGAGATATCTCGTTAACAATT
>JAVTVY010049403.1:0-24818 GCA_036873755.1 Hanleya hanleyi
TTCCTAACAGTGCTTTGAAAGTCAAGTTCAAGCACACTTATGCTGAACACCCAGCTTCGACATTACCCTAGTTACGCTTTGGTGGAGAAATTATCTGACTTCTATAGCTGAAATGACCCTAAACCTGATAGTTGTGAAGCATACCTAACCCTAAGTCCTAATCCCGCTTTGACACTGCACTTCACATACATTCCTCCCCAACACCGCTTTGACAGTGTACTTCACATACATTACTCCCTAACACTGCTTTGACACTCTACTTCACATACTTTCCTCCCTAACACTGGTTGACACTCGACTTCACATATCATCCTACCCTAACACTGCTTTGACATTCAACTCCACGTATATTTTTTGTACTTCACATACATTACTCCCTAACACCGCTTTGACACTCTACTTCACATACTTTCCTCCATAACACTGGTTGACACTCGACTTCACATACATTCCTCCCTAACACCGCTTTGACATTCGACTTGACGCATATTCCTCCCTAACACCGCTTTGACACTCCACTTCACATACATTCCTCCCTAACACCGCTTTGACACTCCACTTCAATACAATCCTCGCTGACACCGCTTTGACACTCCACTTCACATACATTCCTCCCTAACACCGCTTTGACACTACTTCACATACATTCCTCCCTAACACTGGTTGACACTCGACTTCACGTACATTCCTCCCTAACACCGCTTTGATACTCCACTTGATGTACATTCCTCCCTAACACAGCTTTGACACTCTACTTCACATACATTCCTCCCTAACACCGCTTTGACAGTCGACTTGGCATACATTCCTCCCTAACACCGCTTTGACACTCGACTTCACATACAATCCTCCCTAACACCGCTTTGACATTCAACTCCACGTACATTTTTCCCTAACACCGCTTTGACACTGCACTTCAGATATATTCCTTCCTAACAGTGCTTTGAAAGTCAAGTTCAAGCACACTGATGCTGAACACCCAGCTTCGACATTACCCTAGTTACGCTTTGGTGGAGAAATTTTCTGACTTCTATAGCTGAAATGACCCTAAACCTGATAGTTGTGAAGCATATCTAACCCTAAGTCCTAATCCCGCTTTGACACTGCACTTCACATACACTCCTCCCTAATACCGCTTTGACAGTGTACTTCACATACATTACTCCCTAACACTGCTTTGACACTCTACTTCACATACTTTCCTCCCTAACACTGGTTGACACTCGACTTGACGTACATTCCTCCCTAACACCGCATTGACACTCGACTTGACGTACATTCCTCCCTTACAACGCTTTGACACTCCACTTGACATACATTCCTCCCTAACACCGACATACTTTCCTCCCTAACACCGCTTTGACACTCGACTTCACATACAATCCTCCCTGACACCGCTTTGACACTCAACTTAACAAAATTCCTCCCTAACACTGGTTGACACTCGACTTCACATATCATCCTACCCTAACACTGCTTTGACATTCAACTCCACGTATATTTTTTCTACTTCACATACATTACTCCCTAACACCGCTTTGACACTCTACTTCACATACTTTCCTCCCTAACACTGGTTGACACTCGACTTCACATACATTCCTCCCTAACACCGCTTTGACATTCGACTTGACACACATTCCTCCCTAACACCGCTTTGACACTCCACTTCACATACATTCCTCCCTAACACCGCTTCGACACTCGACTTCAATACAATCCTCGCTGACACCGCTTTGACACTCCACTTCACATACATTCCTCCCTAACACCACTTTGACACTAATTCACATACATTCCTCCCTAACACTGGTTGACACTCGACTTCACGTACATAACTCCCTAACCACCCTAACAGTGCTTTGACATTCAACTCCACGTATATTTTTCCCCAACACAGCTTTGACACTGCACTTCAGATATATTCCTTCCTAACAGTGCTTTGAAAGTCTAGTTCAAGCACACTCATGTTGAATTACAAGCGTCTAGTCCGTCATTCATAATCCAGCCGTCGTCCATTAGAGAATATGCTTAACGCCCAGCTTCGACATTACCCTAGTTACGCTTTGGTGGAGAAATTATCTGACTTCTGTAGCTGAAATGACCCTTAACCTGATAGTTGTGCAGCATACCTAACCCTAAGTCCTAATCCCGCTTTGACATCATCCACCCTGACAATTTTAACATTGGAGCACCTCAGGGGTAGTACCCCCAAGTGGCATACCCACCCCCCATATTTTTTTCCTTTTTTTACTATTTTTTTTTTGTAATTTTTTCTAGATTTGTTTTGAATTTGGTAAACCAAAAACGTTATCATTCCAGGCATTGGACACCAGCACTGACAACCGTCACCGACGACGACATCGTCTTTCCCCCCCCCCCCCTTCACAATATTGGTACCGACTTGAAAAAACACAAGACTAAGTTAGTCCCTTTCCGTTTCATAAGAGTTCCTAATTTTGCATGCACCCGGCTACCACGCACGTGCAACAGGAAATTGCCGCAGGAAATTGAGAAAGTTTTCGGGACCCACAACAGTGACCAAAGATCGGCTTGAAATAAATTTTCAATGGATTATTTATTGGATCATTGTCCGTTCCCACAGATGACTTGTAACAGGTCTGGTGTTAAGAAAATATATCACATTTTATGGTTTTGCTAAATGAAATTGTTCTTGTCGCATGGACAGCTTGTTTTTCAGTTGTCGACAGGAAAATTCAATTGTCCGCGGGAGATACATGGGCGTTATTTCGACCGCTGTGGTAAACCATATCAAGTTAGGTTTATAGTCATCCTAAATTAGACTTGTGTTTTTATCTGTCAGATTGGCAAAATTGTACGCGGCATACATTGTATTGGCTTCACATTCACGTAAAACCTAGGCGCACAGCGACGCGAAACATAGAATAAATATTCTGCGGCCAAGTTTGTTATGGGACAGCAAGTTTTATTTGGGCCAGTCAGGCCACAGGGACAAGTATCAATTAGATTGCATAAACATACCCATGTACACATCAAAGAGATAGAAGGCACGCCCTCTTGAAATTTACTTTTCCGCCAGAAATTACCAGATTTCACAGGCTCGATTGAGAAGATATAAATGCAATTTATTCATACCTGGCAGTGTTGTGGTTTTCTTATACGCGTCATAACACTGTTGCACAGTTTTTGTTGAATGCTTTCTCAAATCAGCGGTTAAATAACCCCGCTTCGAGCATCTTCACGGACATTGAATGACTGCCGTAGTGTCGAACCCGAGATCATAACAATTACGTCGTGCATAAAGAACAATGCTGATTGGCTATGTTGGATGGATCAAGCTATAGACGGACACGTTCGAGAGTTTTGAATTTCGCGCACTGTCCACTGCAATAGTGTAAACAGCCAATCAGTGTTGTTCGTGGTGCGTGACGTAATTGTTATGATCTCGGGTTCGAGGCTACAACCGTCCCCTTTGCATATCACTTCAATTTCAACAACCGTGGTCTTTGAGGTGTGAGATGGGTAGGCTATGGTATATGGAATGGAATTGATACTTGTCCCTGTGAGTCGGGCCGTCGGTGTGTTTTTTTTTACTATTATTAAAGAAATAGGCGAGTGATGCTCTCTTGAATATCCCGGTTGGGGAAATACACAGAATATAATTTATTTATCTGTAAATCCACACCTATTGTACACTAATCCAGACTAGTACCATGTGTGGAATGAGTAATGAATACGGCCTATGGCTACTCTCTTAAAGGTGAACTGCAGAGCTTTTAATTTTATCTAAATTGTTGCTTATATAATCTTGTCTTATGTGACATAACTTTTATACGTTTTTCGGGCAAATATAGTTTGCAAAATTGTACTAATAAGAATATTTAAGTTATCCTGTTATAAATCCGTCTTGAAAACTTGCATCGCTTGTCTCTCTTGGTTTGTAGAACGTTATGACGTTATAGTGGTCCCCTTCATTCAAGTTTTATTCAAATGTGACGTCATACTACGCCGGATGAATGAACGAGGACCACTATAACGTCATGACGTTCCAAAAACAACGGGAGGCAAACGATGACGTTTTTAAAAGTTCTGGCTCTCGGTATAAGTTTTGACTTCTCATATACCCAAAATAAAACAATAACCCACAGAACTATTACCACACATAATTGTAACAACTATAGAAGTTCTTGTTTTATGACATTTTAACAGAACATTGGAAAGCTTTTCAGTTCACCTTTAAAGGAGTACTTAAATTATTTTTGAGTGTGACTATATTTATCAGCAATCGTATTCCAAACCTTATTGTAAAAAACTTATGTTGATAGAATGCGAAATAAAGAAAATATCGACTATTTGTCGCTCGCAACGGCGTGCACTGGGCGCCGCCATTGCACCACTGCGTGACGTTTTTAGATGAGCGGAAGTGAGATTATACTCCTCTAAAAACGTCGCGTCGTCATGAAGATTTAAGGTTGATCGTGCTGATCATGCCGATAATTTGAAGAAGGAACCCAGTTAATTCAATAACGTTTTAGTTGATTTTAGTAGTTCAAGTGTAATCATGAAAATGTTTATGAACTTAGAAGCATCGACGTTCAACTGAAATCACTGGAAAATTGCAGAGGACACTCTAGTAGTTTACCCGTACCGCTTAGTTTCAAATTTCGTCCAAATTGAATCGGGCAAGTCTCAGTTGAAAAATTTTGGGATAGAAATTTTCAGTTGGCGAAGATAATCTAAACCAATCAATCCCCATGTGGGATTTGCCGCGCTAGTTTATTCTTGCAATTAAAACTCGAACCCGGAGTAATTCAAATGCTGTAGTTGGAACGTCCCTGGATCAAGCGTTAACCGTGACGTTGTCGTGAATTCTGACATCATCAGTCACGTCATCCCACAGGCAAAATGGCGGCATCCACGTCGACCTCAAAGCGGAAACATGACTTCATAAATTGTAATAAATATATTATCGCCTTCTACGAAAGTAAAATAGTTGGATATATTTTTTTAAGAGTCTAACCTTTGTAATAGAAACCTGTATAAAATAATTTAAGTACTCCTTTAACTGGATGGGTATTTTTCACTGGTGCTACAAGACAAATTCACATGCATGGTGCTATTCCCAAAACGCTGTTTGTTCTCTTGTGCTGGAGAAAGTAGACGGCGGGCGGTGTTCCATCTATCAATACTTTTTACTTTACTTTATTTCCATACATGAATACATATAGAAACATAAAAAAATATATATACATATGTCAATGGTTGTTAAAAACAATGCCATGTACAAACAATCTCCAGGCAAACATGCACATTCGTACTTCATACAGCTCTAACAATACAAAATAGTTGGTTGGGATAGGCTTAGCCTGTTGTCCGACTTGCACTACTTCATCGTTGATGGAAGTGCCGATGGCACGCGAAACTCCAGTAAAACTATAGGAAACACATGCTGTTGTTGTAATTTTTGCCGCGTAAATTCATGAGTAAAATGAACCCCAGTAAATCCACAATTACCTGTATTTAACGCCATCATCCACCTCTAGTTTTAGTTTTAAATTGCAATACTCACAAACATACGGAGCCTTCGTGTGTATTCTTGGCGGAAAGCCCAACCAAAGTTACACCGACCGACAGAGAGTGATGTGATGCCGGTAAACGTTTAAAATCATACTGCGCAGCCCATTCGTTCGAGAAAAATAGACTCTGCCACACTGCCGTGCAGAAAGTTGGCGACCTGCAAACGCACACTTGCCTGCAGCCTCATCGTAATCATTCATCCCGGAGAAAACAGGTTTTTGCTATTACCTACACTACAGTAGTTCAAAATTACCGAAACAAAACACAGCATGAAACAGACCAGATCTTCGAAAATATGTTCCCTGAAATATACGGGTCATTCCGGATGGCTTAAAGATTTATGACTTGAAACCGCCAACAAACACTTCCCTGAAATGGAGTATAGGCCTACTGATCAGGAGACATTCTCAAATTTAAGACTTGGTGACAGGGGTACGCACCGCCACCTCCCCCTACAGTCTACTCCTTGCCTCCGCCCTCGAGGATGTGTTCGGGTAATGATAACATGATTGGCAGAGAATCGGCCTATTTATATAACAAGAAATATTTTCACAACTAATCTGTACATAATTTGTGACGAGACGTATTTTCCACAAAATTACTTCAGTTTTAGAACCCAAGCAGCTGAACTCGCGGATCAGTGAAAACAGGCTCTGCTCTATATACTTTCGAAGGTTTTGCATGCATGCAGATTAAAAGATAGAACTATATACTTTCGAAGGTTTTGCATGCATGCAGATTAAAAGATAGAACAGCGACCAAAGAAACTATGCAAGCAGCTGAACTGACGGATCACTGAACACAAGCTCTGCTTTACTTTCCAAAGAAATGAGCCTACTTGCCATACACATTGTGCATTATTTGACACAACTGAAGTGGATGAAGCCTGGCAAGGAAAGAATAATACATATCGAAAGCATATACCAGGCGAGCTGTATACATGTATGTACGCCTACATTTTTCAATCGATATCAAATCCTCCTGTTTGTATATGTATGTAAGATTGACACATTTTGTGTCTAAAAAACTTAACAAAGAATACAGTCGGTCTGCCACTTCATTCTTGCGATCACAAATCGTATTTTAAATACTTGATACATTGAGAAAGTGACATTTTGCCGTGCACCAAAAAAAAAAGAAATCCTTTTAGTTTTTATATTTGAAATAGTTGATAAGTTGGAAATGTTGAATTGGATCGGTTGGATCATTCTGTTGTGATAAAAAAAACTGTAATTAAATAGTCGATCAGTTGAGAAAGTTTAATTGAGACATTATGCCGTGATAGAAAAAAATTTTCATTCTGCCATTCTGCCGTCTCCCCAAATAAGCGAGACCATACAATCATTCTGCCGCTTCATTCTGCCGGCCACAGTAATAGTCGTATTTGTAAATACTTGATATATTGAGAGAGCTTCATTGTGCCATAGTGACGTCGCTGAAATAAAAGAAGGCCTACACGGCCACGATTTTCATTCTGCCATTCTGACGTCTCCCCAAAAAAGACCGTATACGGCCATTCTGTCAATTTTCATTCTGCCATTCTGCCGTCTCAACAAATAAGCGAGACCATACAATCATTCTGCCGCTTCATTCTGCCGGCCACAGTAATAGTCGTATTTGTAAATACTTGATATATTGAGAGAGCTTCATTGTGCCATAGTGCCGTCGCTGAAATAAAAGAAGGCCTACACGGCCACGATTTTCATTCTGCCATTCTGACGTCTCCCCAAAAAAGACAGTATACGGCCATTCTGTCGCTTCATTCTGCCGGTCACAGAAATACTCCTGTTCCAATATCCATGTATCACGGTCCCCAACCACCACCACCCATCCACCCACCCTATTTAAGCTGAATGCCATTGGCGTAAACGCCAATAAGGAGAGGATATCTCTCTCGTGCTCTCTTACATGAAGTATGGACCAGTAATTTTCTCCCACTTCCAGACACAAATACACATATAGAACCATTTTTGCTTCATCGACCACGACTATTGATATTTCTGACTACTTGTTCGGACAGAAAACCACAATATAAGGAGCGCCATCTCCGGGCGACCAATTCTCAATCTAACCTTTTTCCATTAAAACTGTTGTCTGGACTCCAGGGACCGATTTGTACATTTATTTCAACGTACTAACATTTTCGGTTCGATGTAGGGGCAATCAAGTGAGGAAATAGAGTTCAGAAACGATTGTCCCATGTGCCGGTAGCCAATAAGAAGCTATATTTGAGAAAGGAAACCCGATTCTATTTTTTTTTTAAATTTAGCTCAACATCCAGTAAAAATTTATTGGCTGGTCAGTCGGCTATCTATTCTTCCCCCGCCCCCCTTCCCCTAACCTGGCTTTTGCAGACCTACAACACATACCCCCACACATACAAATTGGCTTCGCGGATAGTATCAAGTTTTCTTCGCATTTTCGATCACGTTAGCATAACGTTGAACAGCAAAGTGCATAAAGCTCATGCATATAATTCATTTGTATTTGTAAATGTAATGAAGTTTGGGAAGCACGACTGAAAAATAAATGACAGCGCATGGTTATGTTTTTGACAGTCCTGCTCAGCAGTCGGGGTACCTTCATTTTAACACGTATACTCGGCGCGACTTAGAAATAGAACGGAGTAAATTCCAAAGTTGTGGAAAATCAAGCAAAGTATTTCTGAAAGTAGTTTTAAAGCGCAAGATTCTGTATTGACTTGCTACTTGATAACTTCAAATATTAACCAAGGAGGTGGTATATTAGCATTTAGCACGGACATTTCTTGAATACTGACCAGTTGCAAGCAATCTGATTGGCTGAAACGGCGAAACCGTTCGCTTTGACACTATGCATTTTCCTAATTTTTGACCTTTTCTCAAATGGATATCATTATTGAAGAGAAAGATTTGGGAAGGAATGTGAGTATGGTTACCGGTAAATGCCTCAGTTCCGGTAAATGCCTCGGTAAATGTCCATATATGTACGTTTAAGAATGAGGTCATTATAATAATTCGAATAATCCTGGCATATCGCCAACTTGTGTGTATTTTTGGTCGAATGGAACATGTCATGATGTCAGTGCTCTAGAAATATTGCTATTTCCAAAACAATTTATTTTGTATGTTTTCTTTTTGGAAATATCATATAAATATCAAAGTGTTTTGTTTAACTCTGTGCAAACCAGTTAGAAAATATTCTCTTTCGTGATAAATAGGTTGGCCCTGATAAGGGCCGTTGGAGAAAGTAATACGCTGACGTGTTATGCCTTAGTTTGTTTATTTGACTTGATCTTCATAACCTTTTTGGGTGTCTTTATCCCGGTCGTTTTAGGTTTCTTTTGCACAGTTTTCTTTGTTGCTGGTTTCTTCGGAGTTTTGTTGGGTTGTTTTACCGCTGGTTTTGGTTTCTTCACCTTTGTTGGAGTCTTCTTGGAAACTGCCTGCTTCTTGACGATCTTCGTTGGAGTTCTTTTCACTTGTACTTTGGATGTTGATGTTTTAGCGACCTTCTTTGGTTTCTCTACTTTCTTGGCGGGTTTCGTGGCAGCTTCTCCTAGACGAAAGGAGCCCGAAGCACCAGTACCCTTTGACTGCAGCAATGAACCGTTCTCAACTCCAGCTTTCAATGCCATCTTTACGTATGTATTGGCCGATTCTCCGACCTTAAAATTCAACATAATATACTTCACAATCTTCTGTCTAGAGGAGCCTCCTCTCTCCTTCAAACTGGACACGGCAATTTTCACCATGTCGATGTACTTGGGATGAGTGGCTGGCTGTTTAGGTTTGTCTGTTGTCTTCTGCTTAACTTCTGCCATTTTCTAATACTGGTGTCCAAGGTAAAGCCGAATACAAGTTATGTTGTGTGATGTTAGTGAATATATATAACCAGATAGCGGTTTGTTTATATAAATAGGCAAAGCGCGGACTGCGGAGAAAGCTGTCTGTCACATTTTTGATGTCATAACCGGTTACTCGAGTTTAGCTGGCATGAGTTTTCACACAATTGTATCGCCTATTGTACTTGAATACACACTTCCAAGCAAACAGCTTGAATCAGTTGTTGGCAGATGTCATTCGTTAAGCAAGCCGAGATATTGATTTTCGTAAGAAAAATTGTTATTGTATTGTTCTAAAATCATTCAATTCAGTGAAAATTCTTGTTCTAGCTTGATCTGTTCAGTGAATATTCAGGTGAACAAAGGCAATTATTTGCTGGGGCTAAATGGATTTCTATATTGAACGTTAACAGGGACAAATGAAGGTGACAAATTAAACCTAGAACTCATCTGAGCATTTTCTGTGTCACAGACAGCCAAACAGTTGTTACATTTTTCTGTTACCCTAACTGCGATGGGCTGTCTTTTAATGTCTGTCGTCAAATAGCATCAAATATGGATAGCCGAACATTTATTTCAATGAAAGAGGATCAACACAAAGCAAACTTAGCAAGAGCGGAACATGCACGTCATTTATCCGGAATCTGAATACAGGAATCATAGCGACTTCGAATTTCAAAATAGATAAATCAAAATTTGCCGGGTGTTCCATAATTTCATACAATCTATTTTATACCTACGTATCAATGGGCGCTTAACAGTGATACCGCCAAGAATACTCAAACACACAGAAATACACCGTTTATATTTTGTTGATATAGCACATATATAATTGGTATAGCTAGCACGAATATCATAGAGCATATATTGCTGAAATGTTAACAAAAAGCTGTTAGATTAAAACAATATGGCTCTGGAAGACACTGATATTTAGAAAGAAACAACGGAAATAACTGCGTTGTTCCGACGAAAGTACGCGTGCCTGTTGTTCTGACGGCGTTGTAATAATAATATGGCTATTTTCCAAGCAACCTCAGCAGGGATCGCATTCGTTGTCAACGGTAAGAGTGCCTAAAACGAGTGAATATTTTCTTTCGCGGTTTATGCGTACTGTTCTGAGACTGAATACGAATGGATTTGTACAGCGAAAGCAAAGACTTGTTCTGTAATTTAAGACAAACACTCAGCCGACTAAAATTGCGCACCAGAATATGTTAGTGAATCGGCTTGCGACTGTATCTTGGGGTTCTTGCACACGATATATACATAATATGATTGATCCCGAACTCTGTTCCCGTTATCTGCTCTTCCCTCCCCCACATGCACATATATAGCTTGCGCACCAATTCAAGAGCACAGATACACGCACATCGTCAGTGTTTCCCATATACCAGGATACAAGTCACACATACTAGATATATGCTTTGTAACATGGCGACCAAGAATACTAAATAATTGAGTTTCCAGGTCATGTTGTTCGGCCGATTTCTTGAGTTTTGTGAAAAACTCAACAGATATTCAAACGAATATGAATGTGCGACCGTGAGAGGTACGGAGTTCTAATTTCCTGTGTTGTAGTTCCAAGAAGCATTTGTTATGTGAGTAATTTTCTCCCACTTCCAGACACAAATACACATATAGAACCGTTTTTGCTTCATCGACCACGACTATTGATATTTCTGACCACTTGTTCGGACAGAAAACCACACTGTAAGGAGCACCATCTCCGAGCGACCAATTCTCAATCTAACCTTTTTCCATTAAAACTGTTGTCTGGACTCCAGTGACCGATTTGTACATTTATTTCAACGTACTAACATTTTCGGTTCGATGTAGGGGCCATCAAATGGGGAAATAGAGTTCAGAAAAGATTTCCCATGTGCCGGTAGCCAATAAAAAGCTATATTTGAGAAAGAAAACTAGATTTTAATTTTTTTTTAATTTAGCTAAACATCTAGTAAAAATTTATTGGCTGGTCAGTCGGCTATCTATTTTTGTTTTTGTTTTTTGTTCCTCTTTCCCTACCCTGCCTTTTGCAAACCCCCAACACATACCCCCACACATTCAAATTGGCTTCGCTAATAGTATCAACTTTTCTTCGCATTTTCGACCACGTTAGCATAACGTTGAACAGCAAAGTACCTAAATCTCATGCATATAATTCATTTGTATTTGTAAATGTAATGAAGCTTTGGAAACACGACTGAAAAATAAATGACAGCGCATGGTTATGTTTTTGACAGTCCTGCTCAGCAGTCGGGTACCTTCATTTTAACACGTATACTCGGCGCGACTTAGAAATAGAACAGAGTAAATTCCAAAGTTGTGGAAAATCAAGCAAAGTATTTCTGAAAGTAGTTTTAAAGCGCAAGATTCTGTATTGACTTGCTACTTGATAACTTCAAATATTAACCAAGGAGGTGGTATATTAGCATTTAGTACGGACATGTCTTGAATACTGACCAGTTGCAAGCAATCTGATTGACTGAAACGGCGAAACCGTTCGCTTTGACATTATGCATTTTCCTAATTTTTTACCTTTTCTCAAATGGATATCATTATTGAAGAGAAAGATTTGGGAAGGAATGTGAGTATGGTTACCGGTAAATGCCTCAGTTATTTCAATTTCCATATGTCGATATATGTACGTTTAAGAATGAGGTCATTATAACAATTCGAATAATCCTGGCATATCGCCAACTTGTGTGTATTTTTGATCGAATGGAACATGTCATGATGTCAGTGCTCTAGAAATATTGATATTTCCAAAACAACTTATTTTCTCTGTTTTATTTTTGGAAATATCATATAAATATCAAAGTGTTTTGTTTAACTCTGTGCAAACCAGTTAGAAAATATTCCCTTTCGTGATAAATAGGTTGGCCCTGATAAGGGCCGTTAAAGAACGTAATACGCTGACGTGTTATGCCTTAGTTTGTTTATTTGACTTGGTCTTCATAACCTTTTTGGGTGTCTTTATCCCGGTCGTTTTAGGTTTCTTTGGCACAGTTTTCTTTGTTGCTGGTTTCTTCGGAGTTTTGTTGGGTTGTTTTACCGCTGGTTTTGGTTTCTTCACCTTTGTTGGAGTCTTCTTGGAAACTGCCTGCTTCTTGACGATCTTCGTTGGAGTTCTTTTCACTTGTACTTTGGATGCTGATGTTTTAACGTCCTTCTTTGGTTTCTCTACTTTCTTGGCGGGTTTCTTGGCAGCTTCTCCTAGACGAAAGGATCCCGAAGCACCAGTACCCTTTGACTGCAGCAATGAACCGTTCTGAACTCCAGCTTTCAATGCCATCTTTACGTATGTATTGGCTGATTCTCCGACCTTAAAATTCAACATAATATACTTCACAATCTTCTGTCTAGAAGAGCCTCCTCTCTCCTTCAAACTGGACACGGCAATTTTCACCATGTCGATGTACTTGGGATGGGCGACAGGCTGTTTAGGTTTGTCTGTTGTCTTCTGCTCAACTTCTGCCATTTTCTAGTACTGATGTCCAAGGTAAAGCCGAATACAAGTTATGTTGTGTGATAATAGTGAATATGTATAACCAGATAGCGGTTTGTTTATATAAATAGGCAAAGCGCGGACTGCGGAGAAAGCTGTCTGCCACATTTTTGATGTCATAACCGGTTACTCGAGTTTAGCTGGCATGAGTTTTCACACAATTGTATCGCCTATTGTACTTGAATACACACTTCCAAGCAAACAGCTTGAATCAGTTCTTGCCAGATGTCATTCGTTAACCAAGCCGAGATATTGATTTTCGTAAGAAGAATTGTTATTGTATTGTTCTAAAATCATTCAATTCAGTGAAAATTCTTGTTCTAGCTTGATCTGTTCAGTGTATATTCAGGTGAACAAATCCAATTATTTGCTGGGGCTAAATGGATTTCTATATTGAACGTTAACGGGGACAAATGAAGGTGACAAATGAAGGTGACAAATTAAACCTAGAACTCATCTGAGCATTTTCTGTGTCACAGACAGGCAAACAGTTGTTACATTTTTCTGTTACCCTAACTGCGATGGGCTGTCTTTTAGTGTCTGTCGTCAAATAGCATCAAATATGGATAGCCGAACATTGATTTCAATGAAAGAGGATCAACACAAAGCAAACTTAGCAATAGCGGAACATGGACGTCATTTATCCGGAATCTGAATACAGGAATCATAGCGACTTCGAATTTCAAAATAGATAGATCAAAATTTGCCGGGTGTTCCATAATTTCATACCATTTATTTTATACCTACGTGTCAATGGGCGCTTAACAGTGATACCGCCATTAATACTGAAACACACAGAAATACACCGTTTATATTATGTTGATATAGCACTTATATATAATAGGTATAGCTAGCACGAATATCATAGAGCATATATTGCTGAAATGTTAACAAAAAGCTGTTAGATTAAAACAATATGGCTCTGGAAGACACTGATATTTAGAAAGAAACAACGGAAGTAACTGCGTTGTTCCGACGAAAGTACGCGTGCCTGTTGTTCTGACGGCGTTGTAATAATAATATGGCTATTTTCCAAGCAGCCTCAGCAGGGATCGCATTCGTTGTCGACGGTAAGAGTGCCTAAAACGAGGGAATATTTTCTTTCGCGGTTTATGCGTACTGTTCTGAGACTGAATACGAATGGATTTGTACAGCGAAAGCAAAGACTTGTTCTGTAATTTAAGACAAACACTCAGCCGACTAAAATTGCGCACCAGAATATGTTAGTGAATCGGCTTGCGACTGTATCTTGGGGTTCTTGCACACGATATATACATAATATGATTGATCCCGAACTCTGTTCCCGTTATCTGCTCTTCCCTCCCCCCACATACACATATATAGCTTGCGCACCAATTCAAGAGCACAGATACACGCACATCGTCAGTGTTTCCCATATACCAGGATACAAGTCACACATACTAGATATATGCTTTGTAACATGTCGACCAAGAATACTAAATAATTGAGTTTCCAGGTCATGTTGTTCGGCCGATGTCTTGAGTTTTGTGAAAAACTCAACAGATATTCAAACGAATATGAATGTGCGACCGTGAGAGGTACGGAGTTCTAATTTCCTGTGTTGTAGTTCCAAGAAGCATTTGTTATGTGAGTAATTTTCTCCCACTTCCAGACACAAATACACATATAGAACCGTTTTTGCTTCATCGACCACGACTATTGATATTTCTGACCACTTGTTCGGACAGAAAACCACACTGTAAGGAGCACCATCTCCGAGCGACCAATTCTCAATCTAACCTTTTTCCATTAAAACTGTTGTCTGGACTCCAGTGACCGATTTGTACATTTATTTCAACGTACTAACATTTTCGGTTCGATGTAGGGGCCATCAAATGGGGAAATAGAGTTCAGAAAAGATTTCCCATGTGCCGGTAGCCAATAAGAAGCTATATTTGAGAAAGAAAACTCGATTTTAATTTTTTTGTTAATTTAGCTAAACATCTAGTAAAAATTTATTGGTTGGTCATTCGGCTATCTATTTTCGTTTTTGTTTTTTGTTCCTCTTTTCCTACCCTGCCTTTTGCAAACCCCCAACACATTCAAATTGGCTTCCCTAATAGTATCAACTTTTCTTCGCATTTTCGACCACGTTAGCATAACGTTGAACAGCAAAGTACCTAAAGCTCATGCATATAATTCATTTGTATTTGTAAATGTAATGAAGTTTGGAAAGCACGACTGAAAAATAAATGACAGCGCATGGTTATGTTTTTGACAGTCCTGCTCAGCAGTCGGGTACCTTCATTTTAACACGTATACTCGGCGCGACTTAGAAATAGAACAGAGGAAATTCCAAAGTTGTGGAAAATCAAGCAAAGTATTTCTGAAAGTAGTTTTAAAGCGCAAGATTCTGTATTGACTTGCTACTTGATAACTTCAAATATTAACCAAGGAGGTGGTATATTAGCATTTAGTACGGACATTTCTTGAATACTGACCAGTTGCAAGCAATCTGATTGGCTGAACCGGCGAAACCGTTCGCTTTGACACTATGCATTTTCCTAATTTTTGACCTTTTCTCAAATGGATATCATTATTGAAGAGAAAGATTTGGGAAGGAATGTGAGTATGGTTACCGGTAAATGCCTCAGTTATTTCAATTTCCATATGTCGATATATGTACGTTTAAGAATGAGGTCATTATAACAATTCGAATAATCCTGGCATATCGCCAACTTGTGTGTATTTTTGATCGAATGGAACATGTCATGATATCAGTGCTCTAGAAATATTGATATTTCCAAAACAACTTATTTTCTCTGTTTTATTTTTGGAAATATCATATAAATATCAAAGTGTTTTGTTTAACTCTGTGCAAACCAGTTAGAAAATATTCCCTTTCGTGATAAATAGGTTGGCCCTGATAAGGGCCGTTAAAGAACGTAATACGCTGACGTGTTATGCCTTAGTTTGTTTATTTGACTTGGTCTTCATAACCTTTTTGGGTGTCTTTATCCCGGTCGTTTTAGGTTTCTTTGGCACAGTTTTCTTTGTTGCTGGTTTCTTCGGAGTTTTGTTGGGTTGTTTTACCGCTGGTTTTGGTTTCTTCACCTTTGTTGGAGTCTTCCTGGAAACTGCCTGCTTCTTGACGATCTTCGTTGGAGTTCTTTTCACTTGTACTTTGGATGTTGATGTTTTAACGACCTTCTTTGGTTTCTCTACTTTCTTGGCGGGTTTCTTGGCAGCTTCTCCTAGACGAAAGGAGCCCGAAGCACCAGTACCCTTTGACTGCAGCAATGAACCGTTCTGAACTCCAGCTTTCAATGCCATCTTTACGTATGTATTGGCTGATTCTCCGACCTTAAAATTCAACATAATATACTTCACAATCTTCTGTCTAGAAGAGCCTCCTCTCTCCTTCAAACTGGACACGGCAATTTTCACCATGTCGATGTACTTGGGATGGGCGGCAGGCTGTTTAGGTTTGTCTGTTCTCTTCTGCTCAACTTCTGCCATTTTCTAGTACTGATGTCCAAGGTAAAGCCGAATACAAGTTATCTTGTGTGATAATAGTGAATATGTATAACCAGATTGATTGAAATTGTAGTTTAAGGGCCGCTTTCCATTCGGATTTCGCGGCCCATCAACTCAATGTTTTATTTGGATTTCGCGGTACATTTCTTTGTTTTCTTTTAATATCTTTTCCAGCGCTAAATATATAAATAAATAAATAAATAAATAAATAAATAAATAAATAAATAAATAAATAAATAAATAAATAAATGAATAAATAATAAATAACAATGATAGATTAGCAGGAGATGTAAATAGAAGTAAATAAGAGTCGCTATGTACAAGTTCGTAAGTCTCTTTCGGGTTTTTTGGGTTAAGCTATACTAGTAAATATGAGTTCACTGTTGGTCTAATCGCGTGGATGATTCCTTTGTCTTGGTACCCCTTTGTACGCACAAAGCCGTCCAGAAAAAACTGGGAGAACCATGGGCGTCTTCAGGATTTTTCGAATCGACTTCCCTAACGACGCCCTTGGGAACAGGGTGGGTTCTTCCAGAAATCTGTGCCTGTAACAATTGCTTGGAGTGTGTATTGGGGCACAGGACGGCAGGTCTACGTCCTATATTGTGTGAAAGTCAAAGGATGATATGTGTTGAGGCGTCATTTCGGTGTCATATATGGGGTAGCATGTCTGTGTGGTTTAGGATTTGGTATTCTGGTTGCTCAGTTCGGTGGAGTAGCCTGTCTAGCGTGGTACAGGGTCGAGTATTCTGGACGTTCTTGTTGTCCGACGATGATGATCTTCATGCATGTTTATCTCCATTTGGTGCTGTTTCATAATATTTGTCGTCATCGGTGTTCTGTTTCATGGCTGGTCTTACTCGTCTGTGGTCTTCAGTGTGCTGTGCCTGTATTACAAAGAATAGAAGAGTTTGTAGTTTCTTGTTTTCTGGTGTTATTTTTTGCCATCGACTGGCACTATCGTGATCTAAGTCACACATGATCAATATCAATAAATAATTAGGTACTAAATATTATAAATAAAAATATTATTATAGTTAAAGCCGATTGTGAATGTTTCATATAACCTCCAGTCTTCTGCCCCTGCATGAAGACCGGACGGTTAACATTCGTTAACGAGGGTTGGAAATAAGGGAACACAATTTGGTCGGAGCTCGTTATTAGGAGCTTTTAATTTGATCAGTGAATTTGTCTATGTTATTGCTATGGCATTTTGATTGGTTAGTGTCCAAATTTGATCAGTCATTTCTGATCACTGACCCTTATTTCCGCCCCTGTAAAATAGTTTTGACTCTAAGCGTGCTACATTTATTCAAATTTGGTCCTAGGTTTATTGGTGTCTTGGTGTAACCATATGGTATTAAATGGTAGAGTGATAGTCAGTAGATTTGATGTAAGCTAGTAAGGTGGAGTATACTTTGTTTATAAGAGGTGGTTTAGGATTTAATATAGAAGCCAACGACAGAGGGACATTTAAGTTTTTGAGTTCGTTTTCCAGTGTTCGGCGATAGAGGTCATGTTTTGGGCATTTGAGTATAAAATGTTCTATCGTTTCTTCTTCGTTGTTGCATGAAGTGCATAGTGGTGATGTGTTTTTTATTAGCTTAGATAAGTGAGATTTTAGTCCTGTTTTGCCTAGTCTTAATCTTGTGATGATGCGGTCGTCACGTTTACTGTTTAGCTGGAATCCAAAACTCCTTCTTTTCCCCTTATCTAGAATACTATGTAGCCATCTACCTCGGTTTTCTTCGTTCCATTCCTTCTCCCATTTACTATCTATTCTGGTTTTAATGATAGAATTCAGTTCTTTGGTTCCTAGTCCTATATGCACGTCAGGTGCAGTTTTGGTGAGGCTGTCTTTGGCTGTCCTATCAGCGGCTTCATTTCCCCTAACGTCCACGTGGGCGGGAATCCAAGCTAAAATGGCGTCAATGTCATTGTCTCGTATTTGTGTACATAAAATTTCTATTTCGTGTATGAGGTCAGGTCTGCTGTCAGATTTGGAGTTCTTTATAGATACCAGTCCGCTTAAGGAATCGCTAAGAATAACGGTGGAAACAGGTCGGTTCTGAAGAACCCATTCGAGAGCCTTGATTATGGCGACTAATTCAGTGGTGTATACAGACATATTGTCTGGTAGTTTGAAACCTTCGTGAATGTCAAGTTCTGGTATAACGAATGCAGAACCTGTATTGTGACTTGTGTTTTTGGAGCCGTCTGTATATATTTTCAAGCGATTTTTCCAATGTGTGTCAATATATTCGAGGGCAGTGACTCTTATATGCTCTGGGTTGTCCTGTTTGGTGATGTAGCTATGTATATTCGTGTCCACGTGTGGTGTGATTAGTTGCCATGGTGGTCTATTGACCTTGTCAGTGTCAGAGATACAAGAGATAGGGATGTCGTGTTCTTGGAATAGTCGTTCTATCGTGTAACCGAATGGTGCGGAGTCTTTTTCCCATTTCCTTTTAGGAATTCGTATTCGGTTTTTGGGCCAAAAATGTTGTGGCATGGGTGGTTTTCGCCCTTGGCTATTGTTTTCCCTGCATATTTCATTGACAGCTCTTCTCGTCTTAAGTGTAAGGGTTTTTCATTAGTTTCTATTTGTAGACTACATAATGCAGTTCCTTTGAACGCCCCGGTGGCTATTTTTAGGGCCGAATACTGAATGCTGTCTATTCTTTTCAAATGGGTCTTGCATGCTGATTGATACGCGATTGAACCATAGTCTATTTTGGATCTGATGAGTGTTTGATATAATTTGATTAAGCTATGTTTATTGGCCCCCCAGTTGGTACCCGATACGCACCTCATAAGGTTCAGGTCCTTGTTACACCGAATAATTAATTGGTCGATGTGGTCTTTCCAAGTGAGTTTTCGGTCGAAGATCATACCTAGGTATTTGACACTATTCTTAAACTCGATTTTCTGGCCTCCTAGTGATAGCGTGATGTCTGTGGTTTGTTTATTTGAGAATAGCACACCGGTAGTTTTGACAGCTGAAAATTTGAATCCCCATTTATCGGCCCAGTCGCTGACTGTATTTAGTACCTTTTGCATTATACTTGTTAATTTTTTTATCGATCCGGCAGATTTCCACATGGCAGCATCATCAGCAAAAAGTGATTGTTCAATTTCAGGATGTTTTGTGTCAATTTCGTTGGCCAGGCCATTAATCAGGATGTTAAAAAGGGTGGGGCTTATGACGCTGCCCTGTGGGGTGCCGTTATCTAGCTGGTGGTCCATGGACATGGTGTTACCAATACGAACTTTGAAGTTTCGGTCATGAAGAAATTTTTTTATCCAGTGTTGTATCCTGCCCTTAATTCCTAGGTTGTTTAATTGGGTGATAATCCCGTCCTGCCATACAAGGTCAAACGCCTTTTCTATATCCAAGAAAATGCCTAATGTATATTGGTGTTTGGCATTACCCTTTTTGATTGAGTGTTGGAGTCTGGCTATGTGGTCTAAAGTACTTCTTTTTTTTCCGAAAACCGCTTTGTGTTTTGTTTAACAAGTTGTTGCTTTCCAGGTGATATTCAAGTCTGTTTTTGACCATGGTTTCCATAATTTTGCATAAATTTGACGTGAGTGAGATCGGCCTATATGACTTACTATCTGATGGGTCTTTACCAGGTTTTGGTATTGGGATAACAATAGATGATTTCCATTTGTTCGGGAGTTGTTTGGTCTTCCAACTCACATTAACTAGTTTTAGGATTAGTTTCTGAGTGGTGTTTGGTAGGTGCTTTAGGATTGTATACCCTAGTTTGTCTTCGCCGGGTGAACTTTCTTTTTTAGAGTGTAAAGCTTTTCTGTATTCATTGATATTAAAGTCTCCGTTAAGGTAGTTTTCTATATAATCATTTGTGTCATTTTCCAGGATAGTTTCTTGTTTGATTTTTTCTGAATTCTGGTTTCAGGTTGCTATCGCTACTGTTTGATGCGAATGATTCAGCAAGATATTCTGCCTTTTCGAGATTAGTTCTCTTTGTTTTGTTTAGTACGGGTATTGTGTTAGTTGCTTTCCCTTGAATGCTTTTTATTTTATTCCATACTTTCTTTGAGTTAGTTTTCGTATCTATAGTGTTGCAGAAATCTTCCCAGCATCTTGATTTGGCTTCTTTGACGCTTTTTTCTGCTATTCTTTTCAGTTCCTTATATATTTCATGATCACTCTGGAGCCGGCTTTTTTTGAATTTTCTGAGTGCTTTTTTCTTTGCAGCGATGTTCTTTCCACACTCTCGGTCCCACCAAGGCACTGGATTTTTGTTGGGTCGCTTATTCGTAACTGGAATATGTTTTTGTGCTATGTTTAGAAGTTTGCTGGTTATATTTTCATTGAAAGTCTCTATATCATTACTAACTATATCGTCATGTATTAGACTTTGGCAATCGTTTTGGAAGCTTTTCCAGTCTGCCTTGGAGTATTGGAAACGTGGGAGAGGGTCTGTCTGTTCAAAATCTGGTTTCATGCTAAATTTAGTCAGGATTGGAAAATGGTCGCTGTCTAGTGTATCTGGTAGGACTGCCCATTCTGATTTTACTGCTAGATAGCGGTTTGTTTATATAAATAGGCAAAGCGCGGACTGCGGAGAAAGCTGTCTGCCACATTTTTGATGTCATAACCGGTTACTCGAGTTTAGCTGCCATGAGTTTTCACACAATTGTATCGCCTATTGTACTTGAATACACACTTCCAAGCAAACAGCTTGAATCAGTTCTTGCCAGATGTCATTCGTTAACCAAGCCGAGATATTGATTTTCGTAAGAAGAATTGTTATTGTATTGTTCTAAAATCATTCAATTCAGTGAAAATTCTTGTTCTAGCTTGATCTGTTCAGTGTATATTCAGGTGAACAAATCCAATTATTTGCTGGGGCTAAATGGATTTCTATATTGAACGTTAACGGGGACAAATGAAGGTGACAAATGAAGGTGACAAATTAAACCTAGAACTCATCTGAGCATTTTCTGTGTCACAGACAGCCAAACAGTTGTTACATTTTTCTGTTACCCTAACTGCGATGGGCTGTCTTTTAGTGTCTGTCGTCAAATAGCATCAAATATGGATAGCCGAACATTTATTTCAATGAAAGAGGATCAACACAAAGCAAACTTAGCAATAGCGGAACATGGACGTCATTTATCCGGAATCTGAATACAGGAATCATAGCGACTTCGAATTTCAAAATAGATAAATCAAAATTTGCCGGGTGTTCCATAATTTCATACCATTTATTTTATACCTACGTGTCAATGGGCGCTTAACAGTGATACCGCCATTAATACTGAAACACACAGAAATACACCGTTTATATTATGTTGATATAGCACTTATATATAATAGGTATAGCTAGCACGAATATCATAGAGCATATATTGCTGAAATGTTAACAAAAAGCTGTTAGATTAAAACAATATGGCTCTGGAAGACACTGATATTTAGAAAGAAACAACGGAAGTAGCTGCGTTGTTCCGACGAAAGTACGCGTGCCTGTTGTTCTGACGGCGTTGTAATAATAATATGGCTATTTTCCAAGCAACCTCAGCAGGGATCGCATTCGTTGTCGACGGTAAGAGTGCCTAAAACGAGTGAATATTTTCTTTCGCGGTTTATGCGTACTGTTCTGAGACTGAATACGAATGGATTTGTACAGCGAAAGCAAAGACTTGTTCTGTAATTTAAGACAAACACTCAGCCGACTAAAATTGCGCACCAGAATATGTTAGTGAATCGGCTTGCGACTGTATCTTGGGGTTCTTGCACACGATATATACATAATATGATTGATCCCGAACTCTGTTCCCGTTATCTGCTCTTCCCTCCCCCCACATACACATATATAGCTTGCGCACCAATTCAAGAGCACAGATACACGCACATCGTCAGTGTTTCCCATATACCAGGATACAAGTCACACATACTAGATATATGCTTTGTAACATGGCGACCAAGAATACTAAATAATTGAGTTTCCAGGTCATGTTGTTCGGCCGATGTCTTGAGTTTTGTGAAAAACTCAACAGATATTCAAACGAATATGAATGTGCGACCGTGAGAGGTACGGAGTTCTAATTTCCTGTGTTGTAGTTCCAAGAAGCATTTGTTATGTGAGTAATTTTCTCCCACTTCCAGACACAAATACACATATAGAACCGTTTTTGCTTCATCGACCACGACTATTGATATTTCTGACCACTTGTTCGGACAGAAAACCACACTGTATAAGGAGCACCATCTCCGAGCGACCAATTCTCAATCTAACCTTTTTCCATTAAAACTGTTGTCTGGACTCCAGTGACCGATTTGTACATTTATTTCAACGTACTAACATTTTCGGTTCGATGTAGGGGCCATCAAATGGGGAAATAGAGTTCAGAAAAGATTGTCCCATGTGCCAATAGCCAATAAAAAGCTATATTTGAGAAAGAAAACTCGATTTTAATTTTTTTGTTAATTTAGCTAAACATCTAGTAAAAAATTATTGGCTGGTCAGTCGGCTATCTATTTTCGTTTTTGTTTTTTGCTCCTCTTTCCCTACCCTGCCTTTTGCAAACGCCCAACACATTCAAATTGGCTTCCCTAATAGTATCAACTTTTCTTCGCATTTTCGACCACGTTAGCATAACGTTGAACAGCAAAGTACCTAAAGCTCATGCATATAATTCATTTGTATTTGTAAATGTAATGAAGTTTGGAAAGCACGACTGAAAAATAAATGACAGCGCATGGTTATGTTTTTGACAGTCCTGCTCAGCAGTCGGGTACCTTCATTTCAACACGTATATTCGGCGCGACTTAGAAATAGAACAGAGGAAATTCCAAAGTTGTGGAAAATCAAGCAAAGTATTTCTGAAAGTAGTTTTAAAGCGCAAGATTCTGTATTGACTTGCTACTTGATAACTTCAAATATTAACCAAGGAGGTGGTATATTAGCATTTAGTACGGACATTTCTTGAATACTGACCAGTTGCAAGCAATCTGATTGGCTGAACCGGCGAAACCGTTCGCTTTGACACTATGCATTTTCCTAATTTTTGACCTTTTCTCAAATGGATATCATTATTGAAGAGAAAGATTTGGGAAGGAATGTGAGTATGGTTACCGGTAAATGCCTCAGTTATTTCAATTTCCATATGTCGATATATGTACGTTTAAGAATGAGGTCATTATAACAATTCGAATAATCCTGGCATATCGCCAACTTGTGTGTATTTTTGATCGAATGGAACATGTCATGATATCAGTGCTCTAGAAATATTGATATTTCCAAAACAACTTATTTTCTCTGTTTTATTTTTGGAAATATCATATAAATATCAAAGTGTTTTGTTTAACTCTGTGCAAACCAGTTAGAAAATATTCCCTTTCGTGATAAATAGGTTGGCCCTGATAAGGGCCGTTAAAGAACGTAATACGCTGACGTGTTATGCCTTAGTTTGTTTATTTGACTTGGTCTTCATAACCTTTTTGGGTGTCTTTATCCCGGTCGTTTTAGGTTTCTTTGGCACAGTTTTCTTTGTTGCTGGTTTCTTCGGAGTTTTGTTGGGTTGTTTTACCGCTGGTTTTGGTTTCTTCACCTTTGTTGGAGTCTTCTTGGAAACTGCCTGCTTCTTGACGATCTTCGTTGGAGTTCTTTTCACTTGTACTTTGGATGTTGATGTTTTAACGACCTTCTTTGGTTTCTCTACTTTCTTGGCGGGTTTCTTGGCAGCTTCTCCTAGACGAAAGGAGCCCGAAGCACCAGTACCCTTTGACTGCAGCAATGAACCGTTCTCAACTCCAGCTTTCAATGCCATCTTTACGTATGTATTGGCTGATTCTCCGACCTTAAAATTCAACATAATATACTTCACAATCTTCTGTCTAGAAGAGCCTCCTCTCTCCTTCAAACTGGACACGGCAATTTTCACCATGTCGATGTACTTGGGATGAGTGGCAGGCTGTTTAGGTTTGTCTGTTGTCTTCTGCTCAACTTCTGCCATTTTCTAGTACTGGTGTCCAAGGTAAAGCCGAATACAAGTTATGTTGTGTGATGTTAGTGAATATGTATAACCAGACAGACAGATTTTAAATTTGGATGGCGCTCACTTTATAAAAAGTATGTGCGCCACTATCTGTGCATTGAGTTTGCTTATATGATGAATAAATATATATTAAATACTATACGATGATTTGTGTAAATAAATATATATGTATATAAGCAATTAATCAATATGCTTTTGATCCACAGGAAGGCGATGAAGAAAAGGGACTTATAATACTAAGTGCAATTACACCAGTTATAGATAAATCCAACGACCCTTTAATAAAATCAGGATTAAGAAGGCCATAAAATACTATATGAACCCAAGAAAGGGATATAAACATTATACACAAAATATTTAGACCGTGCCAGAAATGACACAAGCCAATAATTACGTCCG